>JBBMEG010000022.1:13877236-13900032 GCA_037832605.1 Cyclanthera cordifolia
TTTTGATAAGTATTTATGGTTATTGCTATTTAATTGGTAATGTGATTCTTTTTAAAGTTCAACAATAACCATTGATTTTGATCAGTAGTTCGAGTCGTCGTAGTGTTCTCTATGTAGGGTTTTGTTTGTCCTAAATCATTTTAAGAAATGAGTTATTTTATAAGAGTCACTTATCTAAATTGTTTTAAAATCATTTTTGAAATGTCTAAGATTAATGAAATACAAAATAAATGAAACACGGTAATAATAATTAAAAATCAAACATTAATAAAATGGATAATAAGCAACGGAGGCTGAAAGAATCAACAAAAAAGAGGAAGTTTGAAAAAAAAACCTTGAATGCACTAGAGTTTTATAATAAAAATAAATGTAAAAATCCAACATTAATGTTCGAAATAAACATTAAATTCAAAAAAGAAAAAGAAAAAACATGTGTCCTTAAAATAGGAAAGAAAATACATTAATCAAAAAGGAAAAAAAATTCATAAAGAACTTCAAAGGCAATTCCGGAATGAAAAATCAATTAAATAGATGTTTAAAAATTAAAAAATACAAATGCAATAAAAATAAAATTTGGATATATATTTTATATTTTTAGTAAATTTGAATATCTATGCTAAATTTCTTATATTTATTGAGATTAATAGTAATTTGCAAAGATTTTTTTTTTTTTTTTTGTTATTTATATTTAATGGAACTTTGGTGTTTGTCATTTTTTTTTTTAATTCAATTGTTATTGAATTGTTTAAATAATTTTTATCAAACTCATTTAAAACATTTGTTAATGATATAATTTGGTTTAAGAGTGAACGTTGGTGTTTCTCTATATTTTCTTATGAATGCTTATATATCTCTTATCTCTACCATTAACAACAAAACAAAATGAGTGGTTGTAGAATAAATAAATAATTTATTTTATAATTTTTAACACACATTAAAAAAATTATAAAAAAAAGAAAAAAAAAAAATCCTAATACTCTTCTAAAGATATGAAAATTACTTTTTTTTTTTTTTTTTTATCGCTAACTAATTTTGAGATAAACTATAAAAAAAAAAGTCACCTTTCTTTACTTTTAAATGAAAAATTAGTATATTAAAATTTACTAATATATATATATATATATATATATATATATATTTAGTTTTTTTTTTTTTGAAAAAACAGTTTCATTAGGCTAAAAAGTAGGAGCCAGCAAGCTCCAACAAGATGATGGCGGGAGACAACCCTCCCTATCTACACAAGGCTGACCACCATCCAAAAAGTGAGTGTCAAAAGAAAAAATCTACTAAATGGTTAGCCAATAAGTCCGCAGGTCGGTTACAACCACACTTATAAAAAGAAAAAGAAATGCAGAGTAAGAGCAATAATATCCTCAACAACATCATTGAGTTCATAGAAATATTTGAAAATTCCATTAAAATTGCTTCCAAAAGTATATTTGGGGATCTGTGATCAAAGTTTGAAAATAATTCGTAGTAAAAAAAAAGATGGTAGTAGATTGAAAGACTCATGTCTCTTCTCCTCCCTCATGTCTATTTCCCCTTCAATATTTCACGTCCCACCAATTAAGTTGATGTAATCACACAAATGAAATGTGAAGTTATTCAATATATGCAGAGATCTTCATTTTCCCTGCAGTGTTAGGGGCCCGCTGTAAATCTCGTTTAGGCAGGGAATAAGAGAGTGTGTGGAGAGATAAACGAGATGAGAAATGTATTATCCATCTCGGTTTTTCAGATCACGGTTTACATTTTTTTAAATTTATTTGTACATATTATTTTTTTCTTATTTTTTTTTACAAATTTAATCTTATTTACATAAATATTCATTCAAAAAATACTTGTAAAATTTATGATTAGAAACAAGTTAAAAAATCTTTGTGGGAATCTCATCCCTGCCCAATATTGCATGCAGAATCCCCGCCCTAATCCACACGAAAAGAAGAAAATTTGAAGAAACGATAAATGATTTAGGTAGTGCGGACGGAGATAGAATATTCATTCAGCGATGCAAAATTCTCGAATCATATCCTCAATCTTGTTTCCACTTCACTTTTTTCTGCAAACTCATTCATTTTTTCCTTCTGATTTTGAATGAATCGTTTTGAATCGCTTTCAATATTTTGAAACTATTAGAGACGTCTCTGTTTTGAGTGAATTTAAACAGAGAGATTGGAACGAAACATCAACAACGAACTAAGCAGATAACGTCGGTGTTGAATTGAATTAACACCAAACAATAAAATCACGCGTTACCAATCCTTTCGATAAAATAACACATTGTTAATGTGATAACTTTAATTTTCCATGTATGCATCGTAACCTTTTTGGTTCACAAAATAAGTTATACAATACCATAATCATACTACAAAGTTCCCAAATTTGTAACAATACCATAACATAATTTCAATAGACAAGATAAGTTAAACAATGAACATATCAAGTTTTCTGAAAAAAAAAAAAACAATATCATAACATAAGTTCTAGAACACAAAAAAACTCAGTTGAGACAATATCTTGAAACTTGGTGGTTCACTAAATTCAATAGCTCCACCACAATCTTCTACATCTTCCTTTTGTTTTTTATTTTCTTCAGCAAATCCAAATTTTGATGTAAAAAGTTATTTCAAAATACTTGATGACCTTGTCTTCTTTCTCTCATGTCCCGACCAACATTCACTTTAGAAAACAAATCTTCACCACAGAGCTGCGTATATATACAAACACAAAAAGATCATTATACAATAATAGTACATAATAATATCAATATGAGCAACAAATAATATCAACCATTTAGCTGACTACTGATACTTTTTTAATATGAGCAACATTTCTATCTTGTTTTTCAGTAATGATATATATGAGCAATAATACTCTGTTAATATCAGCAATACCACAGATCTATTACATAATCATTGTGTAAATATGAGCAATATTTTGTAAATACCTAATTAATAGATTTGTTCAAAATTAGCACCATTCGCATTTACTCTTCATCAAACAGACATGCATCTAATAAACCTTAAAACGAAGTAAAACCAACACAATAAGAAATCTGAAGCACGAACAATGTACATAGATTCAGAATACAAACAGAATATACAGAATTGCTTATTTTGCCGATTAACCAACCGAAATCGTAATATGGCCAAAGTTTCACTAAGGTTTATACACAATCACACATATTGTCGATTAACCAACCGAAATCGTATTAATTAGGAGGGAAAGAGTAAAAACCCTAAAAAGAAATACATAAATCGCCGAAAAGCTTAACACCAAAAATACCTAAATCGCCGGACTTTGCGACAACCAAATCGAACAGATTTTACATAGGAACACGAACTAGCAGCCGAATCGACGGCTTCCCGAAGCAAATGGAGTCGAAAACTGAACTACTGCAATATATTTTTATTGAAGATAAAAGCGATTTCTTGGAGGAAGACTAAAGGACAATTCAAAAGATTTTTTTGAAGATGATTGGGATTTTCTAGAGCATCCAAAGAGGAAACAACATAGATTTTTTTGAGAAGATGCATGCTGATTTTTTTTTATTATGGGAAGCCCAAAATAGTGCAACAAAATAGTGTCACTTTTTAGAATGGTTGGTATTGGTTACATTAATTTTATAAAACAATAAATGATTTTCAAAAATAATTAAAATATCTTATGCAAAAACTTTTTATTGATGGGTATATTGTGACTTTCAATATAATAATTAAGTAAATAAATAAAGATTTGAATATCAGTATAATAAGATTAGATTTTTGGTACAAATGCAATTATTATATACTATTTGACTAGTTATATAAAAGTTCCCTTCAATATAAATAACACAAATGATTTCTTCCATTGATAATAAATATAAAGAATACAAAATTGAAATTTAATAGATTTTTTCTATCACTTAATTTTTTTTTTATTCCCTCACTAATTATAATTATAATTATGTATTAATAAAAACTAATTCACTTTGATTCATTTTCATTAAATATAGAAAAAAGTTGTATTTATAAATAGTAAAGTAATTAAACTATTGATCATAATAATTAATAATAAAGATATATTAAGATTTTATCTTACTTTTTTTTTTCTTTTCTTTAATAAATATAAGAAAAAATTGCACAAATCACCCTAAAGTATGAAGTTTGTGACAATTAAGTATTTAAACATTCAATTTTAGTAAATACTTTCCATAAAGTTTGAAAAGTATTGCAATTAACACTAAGTTAATTTAAAGAATTTTTCACATGTGTGAAAGAGTAAAATTGTTCAAAAAAAAAAATTAGTCTTTAAAAGTCTATAACTAGAGAAATTCATAACTTCTTACCTTTTATAAATTTATGATAATGAAGCATTTGTAAACTAACGAGTTTCTTAAATGTGTATATTTGTACATTAATGAGTCTTTTTAGTATCATAATAATATAGGTTAATTTGGGTAGGGTTGGGTTCGAAGATTGACCAACCTGAAATTTTGTATAGAGTTGAGTTGGGTTGGGTTTCTCTATGCCCTTTCTTTGGGTTTGTTTTGCCGAAAAGTCAAACAAAATCTTCCCTCTCGCCTGTGCCTCAGCCCTGCCGGATCGTTAGGATCTTACTTTATCGAAGCCAAACCTGAAGCTCAATAGACTCTCTCCCTACCTTAGTCGACTTGCTTACTAGCCATCCTGTCGCAATAGCCGATTAGGAGTACTTGCTTTCCTACATGGACATATTAAGCACTGTAGTACGCTCTTCTTTCTTTTTCCTGGATAAGGTTGGAACGGTTTTCGAGACTTGAGCTACTATTTCCTTTCTCTATTTTCTTTTTTTGCTCAAGAGCTATGTAAAAGGAATGGTTTACGAGACTCCTAGCGGCGGTTGGACGGATTAAAAGATTGACCACCCTAAAACTTTAGGTTGGTCCTAAAAATTTTCCTAACTTAACGCAACCCGGACCATGTACACCCAAAAAAAAGTTGCGAAAAAACCAAAATGTGATAATAAATATCAGTAAAACATACAAAATTTAAACTGATTTTTATTGTGGATAAATAATTATGTATTATTATATTGTTCAAAATTATTTTAACAAATAAAAATAACAATAAAAACATGAAGGTGCTTTTAAAATTTTCTAGTCTTATAAATGAATTGAAAATTATCATATTTTCAGTACATGATAAGAACGTGATCGATATCAAGTTGAGAACATATATATATTAGGATACATGGTTCGTATTAAGTTGGATTAAAATAAATTTTTTGAATTAATACAAATTTTCGAGTTAATTAATTTGCTAACCAGCTCAACTTTATGTATTAGAACAACTTAACTCAACCAATCTACATAGATTGAGTTCGGTTCTATTTTGGAATTGTATTGTTCTCATTTTTCTTCTACCAAATTCAACTAAAACTAGTATACATGTAATAATAATAATAAAAGAAAAGCATGTTATTATGTTTTTTTTTTAATTATAACATATTAAAGAATTAATTTGAGTTCAATCCCATTTTAATTTTAGGAATATTGTGAGTTTCATCTCAAAGTTATTGGGTAGTGCGAGATCCCATATTTAACTGATTTGTTAACGACTTTTCACATTTTTCAACTTAGGACAAAATGAAGATCTCGGACATAACTCCAAACACTATAAAATAAAAAAGCAAAAAACCTTATGAACTTGACCTATATTAATAGTACTCTAAATATAACATTTGATGATACAATTGAGTAATAGTTTAGTGCAAAACATTTGACAAAAGCTATGCTCATCAATAGATATAAATCACAAACTAAGATTAGATGAGATTTACTTTTATATATAAGAAATAACAAATTAAAAATCAGTTATGCTATCAATCATATTAAATATAGATGAAAACTACTCACAAAATGTACCAAAAAAAAAAAAATTGTGGGAACATAACTATTAGATAGTGTGTGCACGCATCACCTTTTCAATGTGGAGAGTAGCACACATATCACATTTCCAATATGAGACAAAGGCTATAAGGTGAGTATCTCCAGCATGCCCTCTCAAATAGTGCCATATTAAGAAGACCATCTTCGAAAGTTTATATTTTACAACTAAGCTTATGCTATGGAAGTAGAATCTTACACCTAAAGAGTATACAGTTGATCTCGTATAATTTTGTGAGATGATCAAAAATCATCTTCGCGATTTTCTTCCTCTTTATGCTTGATAACACTATATCTGCTAGTGCTAGCTCATAACATTCCCATATTTCATCTCGTTCCACTTATTATATGTGTTGTCCATTAGTCTTCAACTAATGGTCGGTAGACACTTATCTACCTCGAGCATGAGAACCTTACTGTCATAAAGGACTCTCATTTGTGTATTGGGCCAAGCCCGAAGCTTATATGTACTGTGGTTGATATTACTTAGTTATTGTGTAAACTCAATAGTCAAATAGTGGAGTTTGTTAGGGTCGTATTCTAGCTTTTCTGTATGAAGTATGAAAAGTGTCTTAGGAGTTTTTTACCTCTGCGAAGACTACTAATATATTGCTATTTTTTAACTATGTAAGAGTGAAGTCCTTCTTTTCGAATGAAAATGGTGCATAATCTTCTATTTGTGTGATTTTGTTAGTTCTTGTTTATTCTTAGATTTACTGAATTTCACAACTTATCACCGTTTTCCATATGGATTTCTCCCTAGTTTGATCAGAATACAGAATGATGCGTTGACTATGAGAACCGTTATGATAGAGTCTAGCCATTGTTTAACACATTTATTTTTGTTGATTTAATATTGTATTGATTTAAAGTTTTTTTTTTTGGATCCCACAAAATAACCGCTTTATTAAATGAGCATTGATTTTATTCGTTAAGTTGATTTTATTAATGATTTTCACTCATGCGAGTTAAGTAAGATATCTAGTTTTAGTCTTTGGAAAACGTGAGTCCTTACCGTACAATCCTCCAAAATATGCATGGATGTTTCTCTCATTCTGATGCAAGTAAAACAAAAAGAACATACGTCAACATTTCTATCAATTATATTACTCTTTTTCAGAATCACATTGTTGAGCACCTTCCATGCTCCCACTAGCAAGGGGTCACATCCTTCAAAGGCTTGAAATGGCATCCCAAATAGTAGACACTTGTAATTCGCTGGACCAAATATCATTAGATCGATTTGAGAACCCATCAAAATGGTGGGAATGGTATTAGCAAATTCATTGTTAAATATTGTATTTACCGACAATATTTTCCGCTTGCCTCTAGCATGAAGAAGGTTCAAGAAACAATTTTCATTATATGGTCTCTTATGCCAATATTAATGATCTATTTTTTAGCCTAGAGCCAAAGGTTCCTTGCTAGGATAATAGAGCTTCAGTTTCTCACCTGTCCTCTCATATTCTTATTTTGAAAAGCTCATTTTCCTATATGATACTCTTCTAGACTATTAATGAGTTTCTTCCAGGTTACAACGATAAGAAGTTTCCATATTTGCTATACTTTTTTTTCTAAGAGACCTTGCAAAAAAGAAGTTGAGATTCTGCAGTATCATGTAGCTCGATTTTGCCTACAAGGCTTGATTGAATAATGTGAAATCTCTAAATTTAGGCTCTTATACTTCTTACTTTTGCAAAGACTCCTCTAATTCCTCCAATGTGCTTTGCTCTTTGAGGCACTCGAACCTCACCAGAATTTTACATAGTCATATTCCTTTCATATACTTTTTGAGAAGCTTAAAACAACTCATAATATAAGTACGAATTACTCGAGCAACCATTTTGACTATGACCTCCTTACTCCCAGGTGAGAGTAGGTCATACTCCCAGGTGAGAGTAAATTTTCCTTTTAGCTTCGAAGGCATTTATCTACCTAGTCCCTAATTCTTTTGAAAACAATGTCTTTCTTTCTTCCCTCTAAACAACAACTCCAGAAAACGCCCTAAGTCATTAGTCATCCCTTTGAGATACTCTCAAAATTTCCTTAGCCCTTCCCAAATCCACATATTTGGGTACTAGGGGTGATGTTAGTTCGATTTTTATCAGTCTTGTGCCAACGTAATAATCGAATCAATATTCTCGATTTTTCAATAACTGGGTCCGAATCGATGTCCAATAAAAGACAAAATCATTGGTTCGGTTTTATTTGGTATGCTTTGATTTTGGTTGAGTTTTCGGTTTTGATTTCACTAAAAAAATTGGTTTATTTTCAAATATTTTTGTCACATTCACAATTTGATTTTTTTTTTTTTTTTTATTATTCTAAAAACTTTCATTTTACTAACAAAAAAAGACACATTTCATAAATATCACAATATTTACAATAGTTTTATTTCATATTTCACATATAATTCAGTTCTTCCATCAAATTTAAATACTAACACACATATATATTTCATATTATTTATATATTTGATTCAGTTTGGTTTTTGATTGGTTCTTCCATCATGAACTGTAACCTCGATATATTTCGATTTTATAAAACATCAAACCAATTGATCTAATATCGTTTTAAAAAACGATTTCGTTCGATTTTGTCGATTTTCGATTGTTTCTCTCGCCCCTATTTGGTACACATAACGGAGATGATTTATCAAAATTGACTGCTTAGGGTTTGTTAGGATAACTTAACTCACATGGGTAATAAAACATATGGTAAATGAGAACTTTGTTTTGAAGCTTCCAAACGGCGTCGTGTGTAAAACCCGCACTTGGATGTTTCACTGGCGCGCCTCTAACGGTTGTTCAAGCTCTGTATATCCATCTAAGCCCTAAAACCCTTCTTCACCCCCATCAATTTTTATACTTCAATTAAGAAATCTGTTCTAGATTTCGCTTCGATTCATCACTTATAATGGAATCCGTTGATATGGACGTTGAGGAACTCGCCAATGGCGACACGAGTACAAATTCCAGCTCCTTCAAGCGCTTCGGCCTCAAAAATTCCATTCAAACCAACTTTGGTGACGATTACGTCTTTCACATCGCCCCCAAGTAAGAAATTTCCATCTGGGTCTGTGTTGTTTAGGTTTGTTTTCGTTTTTGTCTCTATAATGAATGGTTTTGTTCTTGATTACTTCTTTTTTGAAGTGGGGATTGGACGTCAATGGCGGTTTCGTTATCTTCGAATGTTGTGAAGCTGTACTCGCCAGTGACTGGCCAGTACTATGGAGAATTCAGAGGTCACACTGAAACAATCAATGAAATTTCCTTCTCTTTACCATCAACCCCGCATCTATTGCAGTCTTGTTCTTCCGATGGAACTATCAGATCTTGGGATGTTCGGAACTTTCAGCAGGTTTAGTTTGTTTTGTTCTGTTTTACTTTTACTTTTTATTCATTTTTTGTTCTTGGAATTTGAGTTATGCTCTTCTCTGAATTGCAGGTTGCGTCCGTTAGTGCTGGCCCTTCTCAAGAGATCTTCAGCTTTGCCTATGGAGGATCAAGTATGAATCTTCTTGCTGCAGGTTGTAAATCTCAGGTGGGTTGATTTAGTTGAATGTTCATTTCATTATAGTTATGTCGTTTTTCTTGAATGTCAGAGTAGAAATAGAGAGCACGTGTTTTGAAGAGACTGCTTCTAATCTTTTGTAAATTAATTTAGGTTAAATTATAGGATTAGGGCTTGAACTTTCAGTGTTGTGCTTGTTTCTAAACTTTGAAAGTAGCATAGAGGGGTATGAATTTATGCTAGTTTCAATGTTGTGTCTAATTAGTTAAGTTTTTCCATCTGTACACTCGACCTGGAGATCAAAGGTTCGAATAAGTCCCCAAGCTTTAAAAAGTGTTCAATAGGTTTTAAACTTTCAATTTGTGTCTTAAAGGTCTTTGATCTATTAGACCACATTTAAAGTTAAGGGATCTATTAGATAGAAAATTATTAATTTGACGACTCATTAGACAGGTTTCAAAGTTCATGGACCTATTAGAATGGAAGGTTTTAAGTTTTATTAAAAACTATGAAAGTCTAAGACCAAACTTATTTAACCATTAAGTTATTAATGATATGTTCGTACTTATTTGGTTTGGTAATGATAATCAGATTCTCTTCTGGGATTGGAGGAACAGAAAGCAAGTCGCATGCTTGGAGGACTCTCATGTAGAGGATGTTACTCAGGTTTTTCCTGATGCTTGTGCAATGTGGTTTGTATATGGTGACGAGAATTTTGATTATGCATAGCATTTGCTTAATTTTAAAAAGGACTTGTGTGTCTGTTCAACTTAGGATATGAGATTGCAATGGAAATGGAACCAGAATATTTTTGTTAGATTTGGGCTTTTGTGCAAATGATGTTTTCTCGAAATTGAATACTGCATTATATGGCCCGTGATGCTCTTCCTGACATAATTATACTTCTGGGTTCTTATGGTAAATGATTCTCTTGACATGAAAATGCTATTTGCAGTTTCTTTGTAGCATAGCCTTTCAAGAGGGCTATGATTCTATTTCTTCTGAAGTCACACATTGGACAATACTTGAAATCATCCCCTCTAAGATCCTTAACTCCACTGGTTACTCCTATGGTGGCTGCCCCTAACTTATTAGTTATTACCACTATGACATTAAAAATATCCTACTAGTGTTTCCAACCTTTCCTTTACTAGCACTTTCTCTTTTTTCTTTTTTTTTTTGACATACCTTTACTAGCACTCTCAGATTTTACTACTAGATATAATTACCAAAAAAAATTTGTTGCCGTTTTACTTGGTTTACTTTTATCATTCATTTGTATTACTCCCTCTCATGAGGATCTATGAAGCACGGGCACTTCGGAATAGGAAAAATCATCGTCAAACATGTATCGGATACAGATTTTTCTTCGCACTACTTGTACATGTGTTTGATACACTATTTTTAAGTATCCTTATTTATTTTTTAATAATTGACACACCTTTGGACGCATATTGGGGAAGTTTAGTCTTTAAGCCCAAATGTTAAGGCCTAAACTCAAAATAATTAATGTTACAATTAACTACATAATAAAAAGGAAAAGGAGAATGCAAATGAAAAACAAATCAATCGCCTCTTCCATTTATCACAAAAAAAAAATAATCCTCTTTCCCTCTCCTTCATGAAATTTTTTTGTCCTCATATGCTAAAATACTCGTTTGTCGCCACCTCTTGTACAACTCCTAACCAATGTCCATTGTAATTAACTTGACACTATATGCGTTTTTAGTAGAGTGCATTTAGTATTTTATGCTAAAGTTACATATTTACTAAAAAAAACTAACGTATCCGTGTCATAATCTTTTTGAAATTTGTTTATTGCCGTGTCATGTTAGTGTCCGTGTCTCATGTCCGTATCCATGCTTTGAATCTCATTTTTTGTTGAATTTTGCTAGTGGTAGTACAATTTATGCTATTTTATTTTGCTCTTGTTAACAGGTTCACTTTATTCCTGGCCATCAAGGCAAACTTGCTTCTGCTTCTGTGGATGGGTTGGTTTGTATATTTGACACTAATGGGGATATCGATGATGACGATCATATGGACTCTGTAAGAAGCTAATATTATCTCAATTATTTGCGTATATACTTTCTTAATTCAGCTGATTCGCTTTGAATAAATGCCTCTTATCATAGGTGCACATGCTTTGCATGCAAATATAGAATGCTGTAGTTTTTATTGGAATTCTTCATGTCGACTAATTCGTCGACTCATTCATTCAAAGCATCTTTTTGAGTAGGATGAATTAGCATAATTTTATTCATTCTACTTCCTTTTTATACATGTGTGTATATATATATATGTATATATATGCGTGTATATGTATATGTATATGTGTATATATATCATATACAAATTCTGTAAGAATCTAAAAGTGCGAACAATGTTCTGTTTGCAGTTTGGTTGGCCCTGTTATATTATTTGTTTTTAACCTGAATTATTAGTAACGCTAACAGATTTCTTTACCGATATTTTATTAGAGTTACCCTCATGATCATGTAGGTGATTAATGTGGGAACTTCCATTGGTAAGATTGGCTTTTATGGAGCGGATTATAGAAAGTTGTGGTGCTTGACTCACATTGAAACCTTAAGGTACCATTCTTCTTTTCTGAACACCTCCCTACTATAAAAACTGAAATTTAGCTATTTCCTGCCTTTGTCTGAGGATTTGCTATTCTTTCTTGATTACACGTTTGTTGAACTCGCTTCTCATTGCTGTCATTTTCTTTCCTATGCACTATTGAAAACTTTTTTCATTCGTGTTGCGTTTCTTTATATCAAGTGCTTAAGTTGTATATAAATGGCCAATGGCAGCTTATGGGACTGGACAGATGGTAGCAATGAAGCAGATATAACCGATGCTCGCCCTCTTACTTCTAACAGTTGGACAATGGGTCATGTGAGTTTTTTTCTATCACATCATACCTCCTGTTTTTTATGTCTACACTCAACGACTATCTCTAATGATTATATATAGTATATTGATTGGCTAAATTACGAAAGAGTCTTTAGGAACTCAGAGGTTACAAGGTTCAATCCATGGTGACACCTACCTAAGAACTAACTCTCCGCAGATTTTCTTGACAATCAAATATAGTAGGATCAGACAATTATCCTGTGAGGATAGTCGAGGTGCTTGAAAATTAGCCTATGCACTCATGGATATAAAAATATTAGAAATTTAATCCTTGACTTTTAGGCTTATGTCTATTCGGTCGGTTAACTTAAGGAAAAAAAAGCGTCTAATAGGTCTTGAACTTTTAGATTTGTATCTCTGGACTTTTAGATTTGTATCTCTGGGCTTTTAAAGTAGGTCCTTGAGTTTTCAATATTTTGTCCAATAGAGGTTCAAATTTTCTAATTTTGTATCCAATAGATTCTTGATCTATTTTTTCATTTTTTAATAATTCATGAAGCTACTAGATACACTATTGAAAGTTTGAATATGAGGGATATAATATGACACTATTGAAAGTTCAGGTAACTACTAGATATTTTCGCTTACAGTTTAGTATATTATAAGTTATGAGATATTTTTAGGCAAACTTGAGAGTTCAATGACTAGATTTGTAATTTAACCTTATTTATCTATTTATTTTCAGATAGAAAATAATCTCATTGATAGAATGAAACTTTAACAAAAAGAAAATCTCATCTAATGAATAACTTCTCCAATTAGATTATAATTTGGAATGTTTTTCTTTTTATTTTGAATTGCCATTATTGATAACAAGTGCAGGGGCTCCCTCTAAGTTCTTTCTGTTTTGATATTTTATTTAAAGAAGTTAGATGAACAAAATTTATCCATACTTACATAGTTGTGTTTGTACCGTCATTTTTATTATCAATAGCTTATCAGGGATCATGAAACAAATAGTTGCTTCTAATGTTAGAACTCAATAATTAAGGCTTCTTTTGATAATCAGCCCCGTTTGATAACCATTTTGTTTTTCGTTTTTGATTTTTAAAATTTAAGCCTATATTTATCTCAATTCACTACATATGTTTCGCCTTTTCTTTAGATAAGTATATGAATCATAAGATTTATAACCAAATTTCATAAACTAAAACAAGTATTTGGAGGCTAAAAAAATTTTGATTTTGTTTTTAAAACACAAGATATATGCTTAAAGTCATGAAAATTAAGTGTTAGAATAGTAGTTGTAGGCATAAATTTCAAAAACCAAAAACAAAAAACGAGATGGTTATCAAACGGGGCCTTATTTTTTGTTTTTGATTTTTGAAATTTAAGCCTACAACTACTAATACCACAATTTTTATGACTTTGATATCTACATTTTGCTTGTGTTCTCAAAAATCAAACAAAAATTTGAAAGCTAAAAAAAACATAGTTTAAATACTTGTTTTGATTTATGGAATTGAATTAGGATTCACATACTTAGTTAAGAGAAGGTGAAACATATGTAGGGAATTTAGGTAAAATGCAAGCTTAAATTTCAAAAATCAAATGCTTATCAACAGTGCCTAAGATTTACGATTGAAAATGAGTACACATTATACCATTCGCTTCCTTCTTGGCAGGTTGACTATTTAGCTGATTGTCACTACTCGACTGAAGGTGATAGATTGTGGGTTCTTGGAGGTACAAACAATGGCACCGTAGGCTACTTCCCGGTCAACCACCATAAGGGGAGGAATGCAATTGAAACACCCGACATTGTCCTTGAGGGTGGCCACATTGGCATTGTTAGAAGCGTCTTGCCAATGACAAGCGTATTTGGTGGATTTTCACCAATGCAAGGTGTGTTTGGATGGACGGGTGGAGAAGATGGACGTTTATGTTGTTGGTCTTCGGACGATTTACGCGAAACTAATCGATCTTGGATTTCGAGCACTCTAGTTATTAAGTCACCAAGTGCTCGAAGGAAACATAGGCATCATCCATACTAAAGATTAACATATGTTTTTTAAGTCCTTGATTATATGGTCTTCCAATGTTTTTATAGCTTTGTATTGATCATTTTTGCCTCTTGATGGAAGTATTATAAAAAGATGGGTTGAAATTATATGTTTTGTCCTACATTGTTCAATGTTTTCATTTTTAAAGTATGTGTTTTATTCAGACTCTGATCGTGTCACCTAACCTCTTGGTTACACTACTTACTAGGTTATATATCATCTTACTGTTGTTAGTTTTTTTTTTTTTAGTATTTATTAGATAGAACGATTATTATTTATCTTAGAATGATAATTAAAATAACAACAATGAAATGCTGCCTCTGATAAAATAAATATTTGGAAATGCATAATTTTTTGACATTTGGAGATACATACTCAAATCTAGGTGGGTGTGGAGTTAAATTTCGTGTTTGTTTTTAGTACATCACGATCTCTCTAATTCTTCTTCAACCTCTTTTCAACTTCTTTCTAATATCTCATCGAACCTCAAATCAAATTTATATCAAATTTCATCTAAAGTAAACATTTTCTCTTCTAAACACAAATGTAGAAATGTTTTTCCCAATATTTCTTATTTAAAACACCAATTCTCAAACAAATATTTCATATTCTCGAATCATTCAATTGTCTCTTCGTCCTCTACTTCCTCTCCTCTCCTTTCTTTTTATCAACTTCAAAATCTAAATACTCTGGACTTCATAGAAGTTTGCCAAAATGAAATAAATTTGAAAATACAAAGATGTGAGATGATCTTTAAATTTTTTTTGTTTGATTGCTAGGGTTTGCAAAAATCTCCTTCTTCATAGGAACCTTTCCAAGTCATGTGCTGTCACTTCATCTATTTTCATAGGACAACCATCCGATTTTATTATATTTAGTTGTGAAGTGTTCCATATTAAATTCAAGACGGTTATCTAGTTTGAACTCATTTAAATACTATTTCGAGTCATTGATCAAAAAGACGGAAAAAGTCCTTTAGAGCGTCTCGAGAATTATTTCAAAGACGATTTAGCTAGTAAGGAACAACAAAATATTCAAGAAAAAGTTGGTGGTGATTTGAAAGTCTTTTAAAAAGAATTTATATAGAAATATAAGAAAATGTAAAACAATTTTGCTTCATTTCTATCTAATACAATGAAAGGATATGCTTTTTCTTCGAATAAAAACAACAGAGTGCAGAAAAATGCTTTTAATAACTTAACTTCAAAGCCAAAGAATTTTGGAGATAAGTTGAGGAACCCAGAAAATTAACCAAAATCACCAGAAATCATGGCAAGAACATTTCCCTTCTTTGAAATGGTGATACCTCGTAGCATCGCGTACAACGATTTCTCTTTCAACTATATCACTGGTGAATTTCAAAACATTATGACAGTCTCCACAAATACGAAGATTTTTCACGATTCGGATAACCGTCCCGGGAACAGCCTTGAGAAGTCCATAAGCCACAGCCAACCTCTCACTGTGCCAAAAGAGCTGTTTTTCCTTTTCTTGCTGCTCAATGTTATGCAAAACAAAGCTAGTGTTAGGAACATACCCTCTTCTTCTCATTTCAGAATCTAAATCATTCAGTAAATGGAAAATCTCGTCCTTCATAGGATGACAAGAAATGTCCCCAGCATGAAAGACTTGGCTCTCCTTCCCAAACTCAATGCTACTATAACCAGGTTCCTTTCTTACTTCCATACAACTCATCAACTTCCTCACCTTCGAAACACTTTCCCACATTTCAGCTCCCGCGTAAACATTCGATAACAGTATGTATGTCGAAGGATCTTCGGGTTTTAACTCCAACACGTGATCTGCAATTCGAACTCCCATTTTCATGTTATTATGTCGCTTGCACGCACTCAATAGAGAAGCCCAAGTAGGCTCATCTGGTTTAAATGGCATTTCGTTAAGTAGTCTCTCTGCCTCGTCAAGATGTCCAGATCGACTCAGGAGATCTAATAAACATGTATAGTGCTGGAGAGAAGGATTAATCCTATAATCAGCTGACATAGACCGAAACAATTCGCGACCTCGGCTAACCAACCCGACGTGACTGCAAGCATAGAGCAATCCTACGAAAGTCACTTCATTCGGTTTTATTCCAGCTAGAACCATCTTTTCATATAAACTTAATGCCTCTTCTGCTTTCCCATGTTGAGCAGTTCCAACTATGATTGAAGTCCAAGAAATCACATCTTTTCGCGACATTTGGAAAAAAATATCATTAGCGGCTAAAACGTCACTACATTTAGCATACATATCAACAAGTGCATTGCTTATAAACAAACAAGAGTCAAAGCCAAGAGCTATAACCAAGCCATGAATTTGCTTTCCAAGCTCTAGAAGAGCCAAATTTGCAGAAGCTCCAACAACACTAGAAAGAACTAAAGGGTCTACAATATCAATTCCTTCACTCCTCATCTCATTAAACAAAGAAAACGAGTAAATTCCATTTCCACTTTGAACCAACCCAGAAATCAGAGCAGTCCAAGAAAATAAATTCCTAACAGGAACTCGTTTAAAAAGCTCAATAGCATCAAATTTCCTCCCACTTTTAGCATACCCAGAAATCATAGCAGTCCAAGAAACAGAATTCTTAAACAAAATGGAATCAAAAACAGAACGAGCATCATCTGGTTGCCCACATTTAGCATATAAATCAATCAAGGACGATTTAACAACTTCATCATTACAATAAGAAGACAGCATAAACCGAGCATGAACTTGCTTACCTAGCCGCAAATACCCCAAACTGGCGCAGGCCCTGACAATGCAGGCGAAGACAAAGTGATCTGGCTGCAACCCATCAACCTCAAACATGGTGGCGAGCATTGAAAGGGTCTGTCGAGGAAGGATAGCTTTGTTATGAGCGGTGAGAATTGAAGCCCAGGAGACATGGTCTCTGTGGGGCATTTCGTCGAACAGTTTGAGGGCTTGTGGAATTAGACCGCATTTGCCATATACATCCAAAAGGGTGTTTGGGAGAGGGCCGGATTTGTCGAAACCAGCTTTGATGATCTGAGAATGGAGCTTTCCGGCGGCTGGTAGTGATTGGCGTCTGGCGCAGAGTTGGAGTTCGCGAAGAAAATGATGAATATTCATTCATCACTGTGTTTGGGCTCTTCTGATGTTTGAGATTTAATCACAAGATTTCTTCTTAAAAATGGAAATCGAAAGAGATGATCTGATCTTAATGAATGGGTTTTTGAGGTTTAAGCACTTAAACCGAAGACATCATACCATGGTTTCTTTGAACCGAAGACATTTCAAACTACTGTTCGACTGGGGAATCTAAACACATGTTTGAACGGATATTTTAAGATTAATTAAAATTAATATTTAGAATAAGATTTTTTTTTTTAGTAATTAAAAGAATTGATTGCAATTAAAAATTTGTTTACACGTAATTTTTAGAGTATATAAATTAATATTTAGAATGCAAATTTATTTAAATATTTTGAAGTAATATTACCGTTAAATATCTATTTAAATTTAGTTTTTAAGAACATTAAAATTGGCCTTTCAAAAACATTAAAAAATATTATAATTCGTAAACGATTATTCTTCTTTCTCGTTTAACTTATTTTTCCTCCATCAAAATTAATGAGAATAAACATATTATTAACATTGAAATGTCGTAATAACAATTATAAATTTAGAATTCATAAATATAACCATTAAACTCTTCAAAGATGAATTTTTTTTTTTTAATTATCGTTGAAATGAATTTGAAAATCTAAATGAGTAGGTCACGTGGGAATTGTGTAAGATAACATTATTATTTTGCTTTAGATCAATTTCTATCTTAAATTATTTAAATAATTTAATTATGGGCGAAAAATAAATTCTCGATGACCTACATATTGCTAATAAACTCAAATTCGTTGTTTATTATTGTATCAATATTAACACGGTATAATTTAGAGTTCATTTATTTATACTTTGAGTTTCTTCTTATCAATTGTTACTACGACATTAAACTTGAAAAATTAAAGAGAAAAATATATATTAGTTAGTTAGTCGAAGCCAATATATAATATATTAATAAATTAATTTTAATATTAGACTAACTTTCTATATATAATGAACTTCCAAAAATATTCAGGCTAAATTATATAACTACTCCTAAATTTTGGAGATTTATGTCAACTTACCTCTCGACTTTGAAAAGTTTCAAAACTATTATTAAATTTAAATAAAATTAAAAAAAAAAAAAAACTCTTATGGTTTATGGATGGAAACTTTTTTCAACATTTTTGGGAAGGCCACTATTTTAAACATTTTTTTAGTTTACGATATATTTATGGGTAAATTATAAATTTAGTTCTCGTAAAAATTTAGACTTTAGTCCCTATAATTTAAAAATTCAGAGTTTAATTTTTATGATTTGGAGAAGTATAAAATTTAGTTCATATAATTAAAAAAATATATAGATTTTAGTCTCTGTGATTTGAAAAAATAGAATTGGATTGGATTACTCTAATGTATAATGTTGGACAGATTGCTGGATCCATTGACTCGAAAATTTAGGTTGATAAAAAAAATTTCACTCAACCAATCAAACCCATCCATGAGGATGTCAAGCTTTATCGGAAGGTGGTGGCATGCCTAGATGTTTGTTTTGAGTGTTTATGGAGATTTTATAAACGAACTTTTATAACAATTCTTTAAAAACTTTATACATACGAGCTATTATTACAATTTCTTCTTTATAATCACTCAAAATAACTCCTCATTTCTAAATACTCAAAATAAACACTCCACAATTTTACAAACAAACACACCCTAAAGAATTAGCAAGAGTGTCGTAAGACATGCATTGTATGATTATGGTGTAATTACATTTTAAGTCCCTAGTCTTGTGGTTTAGTTTTAATTTAGTCCATATTTTTTATATTGAGTATTTTTATCGAACGTTTCAATAATAATCACTTTTATTTTTTTTTTTTGTGAATTTAATTTTTAACTTACTTTTTTGGATTTTTGCATAAACAGTCAAATTACTGTAAAATATTACCAGCAAACTTTAAAAAATTAGCAAATATACATACTTGTGAGTTTAGAAGAAAAAAAAGAGCTTTTAAGTTACTAAATGCATAAACATCATTATATTAAGGGTAAATTATAAATTTAGTCCGTATGATTTCAAAATCTAGACTTTACTCCCAATGATTTGTAGAAATATAGAATTTAGTCCTTATGGTTTGGAAAATTATAAAATTTTGTCCAATAGAACTAAGTCTCTATTTACTTTATTAATTAAAATATATTTACTTTATTCCCATTTTACCCTCCTGTCTATCACTTCCGATTTTCACCTCGCTTCTTTCTTCTTGCTTAGCTTCAAACCTCAACTCTTTTATCTTGCTGCACTCTGAGTCGCCGGAAACCTAGTAACCTGCATCTACCAGTGCAAAAATTAGGCGGCAGATTGAGCTCATCGTTGTAGCATGGCTATTCTTGAAGAAGAAAGGATTCAAGACCAGAAAAAATGGTGGAGATCCATTGGGATCTAACAAACGCGAAATTCGGGTGCAGACCGGAGCCGAAGGAAGGATTAATTCTTCGTCGCGCCGTGTTTGATCGAGAGGTTAAGGTAATCTTCCTAATCAGAGATTCCAAGAAGATCGACAGAAGCAGCATCGCCAAACAAGTGTTTGGGAAGAAATCTTACAACACAAAGGCGAGATTCAGCCAATCTCAAAATTCTTTTTTTTTTTTTTTTTGTGAGATAATAATCTCAAAACCTTATTTTTCCAGTACTTTCATATATATATACTTTGAATAATTGCCGGTTGTATTTCTCTTACTATTAAAATAATAATCAAAACTATAATAAATAGTGTATTTGTTATAATAATTACGGTATAAATAATATTGTATTACCAAATACAACTTATTTGAGTAGAAATGAGACCAGTGTAAATGAATTTTGAATATTTATTGATTTGAATATACGCACGTGCTACAAAGCTTTGTAGTATGCTCTGAATTTTGGATTCTTCTGTATTTATAGAGTTCTCATAGACTTGTGGCTTGTGCTTTATGCACCTTTGGACTTGAATCTTGAACTTGCACCTGTATTTGCGTTCAGTACATGGATTAAGGCCGCCTAATTTAATTTAGGCACAAAATCTAAACAAAGAACAAGTATTGATTTGTAATTGACCGAATATTTAAATGGATTTATTTATAAATGATGTGACAATTTATTATTGGCAGAAATTTCTCGTTCAACAAATATCATCTTCATATTAGGATTTGTTTTTAAATAAATATAGTTCTCTCTCAAATATAGTATTGATCGAGTGAAATTCGAGTTGTAGGTGAGTCAATGTTGTTTAGTATTTTTAGTACGGTACTTATTAACGTGGTAGGGTATTCTTGTCTTTTAGTATATATTAAAACAAATTTCTTAAATTTGAATAGAAATTACTTTTGATAATACTTTTGTTTTTGCTTAGATTTGTAAATTTTTTCTAAATATTGCATAATTCTAAAAAAGTACAGTTATTTTTCTTTAAGAAATTTATCGTCTTCTTTTATAAATTTTAAAAATGTATTCCCATTTTATCTTTGATTGTATTAAAAATTATTAACATTATTGAACCAATTTCATTAATATTGACTTTAAATTTATTATATTGACCAATTTTAAATTTTTTTAAAAAAATTTTGAAACTGACTTTTAAAAGTTCAGATCAAAATAAAACAAATGCGAAAGTTTAAAGACAAAAATAATATTTTATCATATATATATATATATATATATATATATACATATATATATATATATATATATATATCTTTCAAAACTTTTTTTTTTTCTTGTGAATTTCTCAAAATAGTTCAAATTTGGAAGATGAATAGGTAAAGTAATGACCACACATCTTTAGATAAGGGTTGAAGGAAATAAGGCCTTACAAAACAATCTCTCCGTGTAATAATATAAATCCAAAGGGACCATTGTGAAAAAACGTTATCTCCAAAAAAAAAAAAAAAAATTAACAACTCAAGAAAACAACAAAACATTCTTGAAATGAGACAAAAAAAAAAAAAAAAAAAAACAAAAAAACAAAAAAGCAAAAGATTCTTCAAATGAGACAAAGAAAGACGAGATAATCTTAGGCGAGACACTGTTATTAGAGATTTTTGAATATCAATATGCACTAGTAACCAAATTTACAGGCTAAGCTATACAAACATTTACAAAGAGATCTAAACAAAATGCGGAGGAAATCTATACGCATAAGCAATAAGAAAGAAATAACACAACGTTATTGAACTTTGAAAACTATCGTTTTCTTTCTCTTTTAAGATTCAATTAGTTATCTAACCAAATAACGTTTTTTATTTCTGAGTACAACAAGAAAGATTGGGAAAATTCAAATAATTGATTGAATGGATGCTAGAACATCAGTAATCTTAGCTCACTTATGCTCGCTTTGGCATCTAACCAAATAACTAATTCGATTGAAATAACTTATTTTTAAAAATAATCTCCCATAAGTTTTAAACAAAATACAATTATTTATTAATTATGTATTAATTAACAACACATAATGTATGTTTGGTGAGTTTAATTAATGAACACCTTATTAAAGTCTAGGTCACATTTCTCACCATTCCACCTTGACACACATATTTTATTTAATAATATAGAAAACAAAAACTAATCTACACTCATAATCAACGTTCTTATTCTTATGCTTTAGCAAACATATTTGCGACATTTAAATCAGTGCTAATCTCTTTGATCGACTTGAACTAAATCATCGTTAGCATTCATAACAAAATAACAACTAACATTAATATGTTTAGTTCTTTCATGATCATAATGATTCTTAGATAAATGTAGAACAGTTTGACTATCACAATTTTCGAGCATAATTATGACATCTTACAACTTAATTAGAAATTATTTTCTTAAATCAAATAGTTTCTTTTTAACAGCCTCAATTAGAACAATATAATAATACTTGGTTGTTGTAGATAAGACAACCATGAATTGGAAATTAGATTTCCAACACATGCATACCCATTTCTTTCTCTTTAATTTTTCTCCAAAAACAACCTTTGCCTATAATTTCTTATTTACTAATAAAATTCAATTAGTAAATTCAACAAGAATCTCTCACTACTAAATGCTATATCAAGAATGTTTAATAAAGCCATTATAATTATAATGTTAACAAGAAGAGTACATGGACCGTAAAGGTTAGTGATGCGTTGGTTTCATTATTTGGAGGTAATCATGTTCAACACTATATTCACGAGTTCGATCCTAGAAATCAATATTTATAATCCTCCTTCCTCCAATTTGCTTCAAGGTTAGTGATTTACTATTATTTCTATTTATGAGGTGCGTTAAACTATATTGATGATGTATTCTGATTATATTTATATTGTACAAGGATTTTGATTGCGTTATTTGATGCTTTTTCAAATACTTTTTGAATCCTTAT
>JBBMEG010000022.1:13902064-13912108 GCA_037832605.1 Cyclanthera cordifolia
ACTCATTGGTTTAACGATTGCCTCATAAAGGAATCGTAACACCCCTAAATTTTCCTATTTTTGTAAAATAATAATTAGAAAAATACCCTTTCGGTTGCCTAATTGAATTTGGAATTGGAAGGTAAAAGAGTAAATTGAAAAGAGGAGCAAAATGGTAATTTTTGTATTGAAAAGCCAACTATAAAAGGAAGAAAAATTAGGGTTTTGGAAGTCATAATTTCCCATCATTACACAATCATCAACCATCACTTTTTCTACGCTTCACAAAGTCCAGATCACCTTTTCCCGAAATTTAGAGTCGTCGTTGCAATCAAGAGTCGTTGCTTAGAGCTCGACGAATATCGCCACACCGTTCACCCCCGAATTCAAAGAAGCTCCTTTGTCAGTGTCGAGAAAATGCGTGTCGCGTACATATTGGGCCGCCCCGTTTCTTTACTGCTTCAAATTGGCCATAGTGTTTCCGAACCAGACACACCTCCCTAGCCTAGGTAGTGCCCAACTTCTTATTCTGACTAAGCATTGTCTTCACGCCACAAGCAGCCCCGTTACGTGTCTCGTTCATGCTACAGGAAGTCGTGTCGTTTGCTTACTAGAACGACACGTCTCGCGTAATCTACCCGCAACCTTCGCTTGTTTCAGCCATGCCACTACTCGAGCTAACCGCGCCTTCAAGTCCCTACACGTAGTTAGCATTGATTTTGTGCCAAACAACAGCTAGAGCTTCGCCTAATAGGTTTTGTTATTGTTGTGAAGTGGTGTTGCATTGTGAACCATCATTGTTGAGTTCTCGGTAAGATTTGAAGATTTACCTTATCTTGTTAAAAGAACAATGTTTTTGTTATGTGTTAATTGAAGGTGAAGTCATGTATTAATTTTATTATGCTTTTAATTTATATGTAAATACAAGTGTAAGAAGGATTGAAAAACCCCACTCTTTGAGGATTACCTTAAGAAGTTGGGTGAGATGACTCATTTTGACTAAGTCAAACCCACTCATATCGTTAAACTTGACCCATGATTTTTTATTTTGATAAAAAAATAAGATTATGTGAATTTAAGAGCAAACTTTAGTTAAGGATAAATTGGACTCATGGCTTTTACCATGAATTTGTCATCTAAGTTTTGATTATTAGAGAATAAAGGACCTTTGACCAGCTTTGATCGGACTCGGGACCGGAGAACCCGATTTTTGAAGATAGGTCCCTTTTGGTATTTTTGACGTCTTGAGCTCGATTTTGATGATCTTAGGTGTTAATTTTGACTCATTGACACTGTTTTGGCTAGTTAAAGTTGGGAAAGCTTCTAGGACTCGTGGTTCAAGCACTCTAAGGCTTAAATAGTGGAAATTTGCCAAGGTAGGGGGAACTTATCCTTAATTTAGAATTTCTGTAGGTAATTATGAGCATGTCTATGATAACTTGGATTGCTTACTTGATGTTTTATAACTATTTTCCCCGATTGATAATTGCTCTGTTTATTGAATAAATATGACATGTCTTGATTGATATATCTTATGAATCGTACTAGAGACTTATGTTAGGCTAACATGTTATATATATTGCACATGTTGATCTGTTTGAGAGTTCGTTGCATCCATTCTTATTGTCATTACATACATTATAAAGCCTACATACAAGTATCCATGGAAGACCTGAAAAGGCAGATCCCGAAAAGAGTTGCCCTGATATGATAACTACTATCTACTAAAGATCCGGGAAGGCAGATCCCAAAAAGGGTTGCCTTGGCATTACAAATACCTACCTGGTAAAGACCTAGGATGGCATTATCCCATTTTGGTTGCCCTGGTGTATCCACTTATCACATGCATCATGTGATATCATGTGTTTGTATTTTGCTTATCATATTCATGCTTATATTGATCCCAAGTTAGGGATCCTAACTGAGTTTAATAATTCACTCATATTCTCTGTGGGCTTTACCAAGATGACTGATATAGAGTTGTGGAGATCATGGGCTTGTCTTTTCTAGCTTATTCTTACATTTCATCACTTATTTTCACTTTTTTTATTGGATTTATTAGAGACATGTGGTTACTGGTTATTCCTTCTTACTTATTTATTTTAGATCTGGGTACCCAAATTTCACTAATATTTATGAACGATTTTGGATGATTCCTATTAAATGAAGCATTTATTCAGCATGTCTCTAATTTTAAAGGTTGTTTTTACTCATGCATCTAGGGTATAGGCCTAGATGGGACCCTAGTCTGGGTCGGGTCTTTGCAATTTTTTTTTAGAGCAAGAGCTATGGTCAGGACAAACACGTCTTAACTGTTAGACTTAGATAGAGGATCTGTTAAGTACGGGATGAGGGGAGAATATTCCTTTTCGTGGTAGCATCCAGGATCGGGTGGACACCTGGTTAACCATACCTCATAGGATTTGCTTGACTTTTTCTAGGTACAGTGTTTAAGAGTAGGGGTATGGGCGATATCCCACTACGGAGGGTGTTTGTACTACCACTTCGCGGAAGTGCTCGAGGTTTGGAGGTAACCAGATTGCTTTGGCTCGCCGAGATGCTCTCACACTGACATTGGCTACAAAGTTTAAGATTTTCTTGAGAAAACATTATATTCATGATATTGTTTATTTATGTATTCTTGTAGATCCCTTGGTGGGACCTTTTACTGAGTTTAATGACTCGCCCTTTCCATAATAGAATTCTTCCAGGTACTCACATGAGGAAATAAGATGGTTGAGCTGGTGTTGGTGTGACCATGGGCTAAGCTACATTAGTTATAGAAGTTTCTTTTTAAGTTTATTGTTATTTACTTATTTAAAGCATGAACTATTTGGTTGAGACATGTTAGGTTAGTTTTCAGTTATTTTTCAATGATTTCACTGTACTCTATGGTTCTTTTTACTGCTTTGAACGACTTTTCCTTTTCAATTAAAAATTAAAGTACTTATTAGCATGTCTTTGCTTGATTTATAAGTTTTTATTCATGCATAAGAGGTTAAGATCCCGGATTTAACTTTGTGTCGGGTCGGATCCTTACAAGAATAAATCATTTTCTTGGTGAGATTGACTCGATGATGGATATAAAGGCACATTTTCAAAGAAGGTAACGCCATATACGAGACAATATACCAATTAGAGTTGGGTAATAACAATTATATTCTTTTGAATAAGAGAATAATTCAGGTACGGATAAAATTTTATAGGATTGAAATTTTGAAATAAAGCATGTCAAATCGAAAACCTTACGCAAAATGAGGGATGAGTCTATAATAGGAAACGTGACTTTAAATGGGATTTGACTACCCAAAATGCTTGAAGATATTTGATATCTGCATCAAATAACATGAGTGAATTCACCTCAACACTATTCTTCTTATGGTTCCTGAAATAGGCCATTTATGGTTGTTCTTTCTCTTCAGTATGGAAGTACGATGTACATACGTCATATACCTTCGTCACCTGTTCTTTTCCAAAGTATAAAAATTTCAAGAACTTTATGAGTTCTTTTATACTATTGTAGTGATTCACCAGATTTAAAACTTCATCATCAATGAAATTCTTAAGTTGGTTATATAATCTCGCATTAAGCCCACTTCAACACAACATCCTTAGGCAAATTTTGATCAATATAATTTTGTATCTCATTATCAATAAATGAAACTTGATTGTTTAACTCAAATCCAAATAGTTTGAATCGTTTAACTTGCATTTCGTGATTTCCATCGAATGAGAGATAATAATTGTTTGCTTAGAGTGAGCCATATATTATTAACTAAACCAAAAACAAATTAGCCAACAACTAATATTAAAAAAAAAAAAGAAGATGTGAATGAAGCATAAAAATATAACGAAAGTACTTAGAGTTGTTTAATTATCAGACATATGATAGCAAAAGGCTGAAAACAAAAAACCAACTCGATAGGCTTGTAGAGTTTATCAAGAGGGAAAACCCTAACCAATAACTTGTGGAACAAAGCCTAGATGTGCTTTCACGCTCTAATTCAATCTAGCTGTGCATTTTCCTTGTGAACAGAATGGGAAAATTCGGATTCAATTAAAGCAAGACCCAAAAACTCAAAACAAACTATACACCTTGTTAATTTTGTCATCGCGAACAAAACTGTACAAAAATCCCTCTAATCGGAGGTTGTACGTGCCACCATGTATCACTCAAAGTTGCAACTGTTAGAATTTTGTTTTAACGAGTGTGGTCTCTTCATTGATCCACTGTGATTTTTTAGTATGCTGTAGATTAAGGAATGGGCTAAAAAGTAAGATGTGTTAAAAAAACTGTGATAAATGTGACAACTATAACATTTGACAAACTTTCGCCGTAGCAGTGATTTTCTGACGACCCCTAAACTAAAAACCTTAATTTCGAATCTCGAAAAGTCTTAAGGCTTTGATACCATGTAAAAATATATTGAGACTAAAGAGTTGTCGTGATTTTATTCATAGAGGCAATATCTTTATATAGAAACTACATAAGTAAATCTAGCTACTAAATGAGTGAATCCAATGGGTTTAACATTCGAAATACAATAAATTACATAAAATATATTTATACAAATATCTTTAATAAATGTAAGCGAGAACAATTGCTTCAATTATGGAATGATAGTTAACAAACGAGCTCTAAAAGAGGTACCAGTAGGCCTGAATATGGTAGCAAAAAAGCTAACCTACCTAAAGAACCTGGCGCATCTATACAAAGACAATAGTTAAAGAACCAAAGTATGCAACATTGGAGAAAAGGTGCAAAGAGTTGTTGAGAGACTCGAACAATCATGATGTTCATCTAGCGAAGAAAAGGCCAGTGAGGTTATCATGAGATAAAGCTCACTATAAGAAGATCCAACGATGAATGAAAAAAAAACTATCGAACTTACTCTAGATGATCATCTTTAATCCATTTTGGTTTGAGATCTAGCTAAGGGAATTTTTCCAATTAAGGAATAACAAGTACAAAATCTACTTCTAGATACATAAGGTGGATTAAAAAAAAAAGAATGTCGAATGCTACCTCGAAGTGTTTCATGATGACCGTTAGATCTCACATTATTAGAAGGATCATTCTTGAGGTATGGTCCAGGTCTCTCAAACTCATCATGTATTGAGTGCAAAGTTAAAGGGAACATATATAGGAACCAAAATTCATGGGTTGATCAATCATAGACAGAAAATAGGCAAATAACCATGAAGTAAAAAAGGAGTTATGTGCACGTGAGGTAGGACAAATCTAAAATTAGCTTCGATGATATCATGTAGAAAGAATGTACCCCTAAATTCTAGCTCTAGACAATGAAAACATATGATGGTTTCAAAGATTAAGTAGATCACTTGAACACACTCTAGTTTTGGATGAAGTTGCTTAAAGTTCATAATGTAATAATGTGTACAACATTTTCCTTAACATTGATTGTAGCCACTAGACATTGGATAGTATGCCTATAAAGAAGGTCAATTGCATCCTTTCAAAATTTGAAATGAGCTTTTATCACCAAATTGCTACTGGATGTGTGTTACAAATTAAAATCAACAAATTTTCTCCCTAAACCGGGTTTTGCAAGACTAAGCCATTTCTTAAACCGAACCAAGTTTTGAGATTGTGGACCGCTCCGATCAATTGCATGAAACGAGATGAACGAACCAGATTGAATCTGACTTTCTTTTGCCGTCGAACAAAGAAACACATGAGCTCCACGTATCCAGCACTTCACCAATAGAAAAAACCCTTTTGAATCATTGTTCCTTCAATCGAATTGAAAACTTCTTCCTTCGTTCTGTGGCAATTTACGATCTGGCGATTCCAAACCAAATCTCTTGGTCTTAATCTTTCTCTTTTAAGGTATGTACATGATTTAGTTCTAATTACCTTTTAAATGAAGAATCTAAGAAAGTTTAAAGTGTATCTTTTTTAAACTTCACCTTTACTAACTATTTTCTACTTTTCTTATGAGAATATATGTACAAGGTAAACCAATATGATGCAATCCAGAACTATTATGAGAGTATGAAGAAGGAGAAGAAAAGGACACATACATGTACATGGTTCGGTAAAACAAATGGCCTACATCCACGAAGGAGAACTCTAGGTTGGTTATTACTTTCTGTCTCTTACAATTTCACACAGTACAATTTTCCATCATCTATTCTTTTTATTTACAAGAGGTACTTATACAAGCTTAGATAGTACCTTAGGTGGTTAGAGTTTAAGAGATTTAAAGCTTGTAAAGTGACTGAGAATAGCCAACTACCTTCTGTTACTTCTGTAGTAGAAAATTTCTGGTTTAGTGTAAGACATTGCTAAAAAACTTCACTTCGGTGAAATGAATTGATGCATTGTTAATCATTTTTCCAACAATGTGATCAAAGGAAAGTTGCAACATACCTCACAATATTGAAACAAGGTAGCCTCGATCTTCAATGAGTATTTCATGCATAAATGTACACTCGTAGAGTGAGACTAACTATTATAGTCGTCAACCTTTAAAATAAAGATTTTTGTGGTCTCTCGAGAATAAAGTAACGCTTACCTATGTAGATTTGTTGATGCGAGCTCAAAAGCACACGAGTGTTGAAGAGCTGCTACAATTAAGAAGAATACCAAAGAAAATGCATAGAAAAATCTCAATAATAGAAGAAGCATTGTAGAACGAGATGAAGTGGCTAAAATGAGTGATTGAAGATGGACACATACTTGATCAATTCGAAAAACTAACAAACCATCAAATTCTTAATATATGTACCAAATATTGATCGATGATCCCATACAAATAATCGACTTGCTCCTAAATTAGACTTTGGAATAAACTAGGGGTGTTCATTGGTGGATCGGTGTCAATTTTCAGTGAAAAATGACGACGAACCGGGCTTATAGGTTTGGTTGAAAATAAAACCAAATCGACCAATCGGTTAAGTCGTCGGTTAATTCATTTTAATTATTTTTTCATTTTTTTATAAAAAAACATATTCATCATACAAATTTTTATTGAAGTTTTGAAACTTAATTTAAAAAATAAAGATACCAAATATTTTTTTAAAGAAACATTTAAAATTAAGTTAATTTTAAAATAATTTAATAATAAATATAATTAATTAAACGAAAAATATTAATATTATACGAAAGAATTTTTATTAACTGACAAAACCGAATCGACAGACTAAATCAATCGAATCGACCACAAAATTCGATTAAATATCTTTTTTAATCGATATCGACTTACATATACTTGAAAATTGGTCGACCGCCCTTAATTTTGTCTGTTTGAGCCGGTCGAATTGATTTTCGAATAATATATTAACAACCTAGAATAGACTCTCACGAAATTCAAAAATTAGACAAAATATTAAGACATGTTTGTTTACGGCAGGAATGAAAGCGAATGAAACTCATAAAAAAAAAAAAAATTTAGTAATTTATAAAATAAAAATCAAACAATCTTAAACGAAAACAATGTGATCTATTCCCTTACTTTTCCATCCCATTACCCTAATAATTTTTTCTTTTTTAAGAGAAAAAATGAAAAAAGAAAATCATCTCTCTCTAGTCTCAAAAACCCCGGTGCAAGCGCTGAGGGAGAGATAGTGTTCTTGCCATCACAATAAAACCTTATCTTCCCTCCATTGTTCTATCTTTCTTGCGGAGCTCTCTCCAATTCTCACACGCTCCGCTCCCCTCCCACAACTCTCCAACTTGCTTGGGATAATTTTCAATTTCGCGGGATTCACTCCTCTCCTCGCGTTCATGGAATCCAAGAACATCGCTCAAGAACTGTCGCTGCAAAACTCAGGTTCTTCTTCGAATTTCTCTTTTTCCTTTTCTTCCATTGATTCCCATGTGGATACGCTCTTGGATGGTAACCGAAACATGGAGGTTAGTCTAACTGAAACTAGTGTAGGTGGCGCCGATGGCGGAGGAGGCAGTGATGGCGGCGGTGGGTCAGAAACTGAAGGGTTCTTGAGTGGCGAGGAGGAATTTGAATCTGCTTTAGATAGACCGATTGTTGGGTATTCCGAGGAAGAAACCCTCGGGAAATCCGTCCAAGTGGGTGAGGTTGGTTTTACGCCAATTGCGAAGGTTTCTATCGATACCGACGTTGAGGAATTCGAATCTGCTTTAGATAAACCGATTATTGGGTATTCTGAGGAAGAAACCCTCGGTAAATCCGTCCAAATGGGTGAGGTTGGTTTTACGCCAATTGCGAAGGTTTCTGTCGATACTGACGTTGAGGAAGATGATCTTCCGGTGGATGAAAGCTTGGGGAGGAAGGAGGAAATTGATGATGATTTTGTTGAAACTAAGACAGGAAATGATGTTGAGATTCCTGTGGAAAAGGAGGAGATTCTTGAAATTGGTGGAAATGAGAATTTGGGTGTTGTGGTGAATGGAAGGGACGATGTTAGTCAAGTGCAAGATAGAAAAGTTGTGGGTAATGTGCCTGAAAGTTCAGTAGCTGAGGAATTGAATGACGCTACAGTCAAACAGCAGAAAAATGAAGCTTCAGATGATGGTCAAGAAGCAGAGTTGAAAGAAGAAAGTCTGGCGGCTGATGAGCAGGCAGATAAAGGGATTGAGGTGAATGATAAGGTGGTTGATGAAGAAGTTGAGCAATTAAAAGAACATGAAACTGGTTCTTCTTCTCATGACAATGCTAATTTGGGTGACCAAGCAGGGTCTGAAGTCTTAAAATTAGCAGATGGAAAACAAGAAGTAGAAATGGAAAAAGGAAGCCTTTTGGCTGAGAAGCTGGCAGATGGAATGGTTGAATTGAATGAAAAGGTGCCTGCTGAAGATGTAGACCAATTAAAGAATTCGGAAACTAGTTCTTCTGTGGAGGAAGAAGCTGTTCTGGGTGATGATGAAAACTCGAAGGTGTTAGAACCGGCAGATGATGGACATGAGGCAAAAATGGATGTGGCAGAGAAGCAATTAGATGTGGAGACTGAATCGAATGACAAGGGTGATGCGGAAGACAGAGAACGGTTAACCAAAGTGGTTACTGATTCTTCTGTTGACATCAAAGTTGACCAGGATGACCAAGCAAACTCCAAGGTTTTAGAATTAGCAGATGAATTAACTGCTTCAGTTGGAGATGACAAAACCTTGGATGAAAGTTCACTGATATCAGAGCCTGATGCTGCTGGTAATCTGGAGGAAATAAAGGATGTGGAAAATAGGGAGACTATAGATTTGGTACATGGTGCTGGCAAATTGGATAATGGGTTTGATCAAGATGGGCATGAGGCAGAGGAGTACGTTGACCCAAATTCTGTGGTTTCGAGCTCTGAGATTGACAACAAGGTGTTTGAAGTCAGTACTGCAATTGCGGTAGAAGAAGCAGCACCTCATGTAGACACAACAACTTCTGCTGCTGATGTTGCAACAAATGAAAATCTCGTGGCTGTGAATGTGAGAGATCGACAGCCTGATAGACTTGATGCTTCAACAGTTAATGTAGGAGAAACTGTTAGTCTTGTTGATTCTCCGGATGAGGCAGGGAATGAAAAAGACTGTAAAGATGATTCTAATATAAGAGAGGTTGTGGATGGTGAAGTTGAATCTGAGCCATCTCAGGTGGCTAGGTCAGATAATGCTTCTGTGGAAGATAGCAAAATTTCTAATGCTCCCAAGTCACCTGAACCAGTTTTAAATAACGTAGATGGGGAAAAGCATCGTTTAGTTGAAGAGGGTGTTATTGAGGGTTCTATTACAGATGAAGAGACTGAAGGTGAGATCTTTGGTAGTTCTGAAGCTGCGAAAGAATTCTTGCAGGAATTGGAAAGAGCCTCAGGAGTTGGTTCTCATTCCGGTGCAGAGAGTTCTATTGATCATTCTCAGAGAATAGATGGCCAGATTGTCACAGACTCGGATGAAGCTGATACGGATGATGAAGGTGATGGTAAGGAGTTATTTGATTCTGCTGCTTTAGCAGCTCTTCTGAAAGCAGCTAAGGATGCTGGCTCAGATGGTGGTGGCCCTATCACTGTGACGTCTCAGGATGGTTCCCGACTTTTCTCCATTGAACGCCCTGCTGGTCTTGGCTCCTCACTTACAGCTGG
>JBBMEG010000022.1:13919680-13934032 GCA_037832605.1 Cyclanthera cordifolia
CCTAGGCCCGACACCGGAATACATCAAGGAAGTGGAGACTACAAACTATTGTCACAGATAGGGCTCGAACCTAGAATCGAGAGGGAGCACACCTCTCAAGCCCAAGTCTTCAACCAACTGAGCCATCCCCTTGGGGACATTTCTTTTTCAATTATTAGTATATTTGTTTCGAGCAAAAGTACTAGAAAAAACGAGAAGATAGTGCGAATAGATGCAACATTTAGTATAGTACGTTTTAGGATCTCTTACCGTTCAAAAAGCTTGGACTTAGTGATCATGAGTGTTATCTGTTTCATTATATATTGGTCGATGATAAACCGATGCATCTACAATTTAAAGAAAAATTGATATCCAAAGGCATATTTCAATTTGGTTAAAAAAAAATCGAGGGTAGAGGGTAGAGGAGTGAAAGTATTAATAATAGCGTGAGTAATTAACTATTTGTTTGGAAATTGGTCCAACGAAGGGCAAGTGAAATGTAAAAAAAAAAATATTTATCAGTTATAAATAAATATGATTTATTGAAGAGGGCCAAGTGGGCAAGAGGCAAGGTCCAAAAATGGAAGCTTTTAGCCCAATTTTTCTCCTATTTTCTAGATTACAATTCAGCCAAATATATATAGTTATTAACTTATTAGTTATTCGGATAAGATAAGTTATAGGTGGAAAACGAACTCCTCTGCTCTATAATTTCTTAATCTTTTTTGACATATTCATAACTTCATCCTTTGTTCTGATATATTGATTTTCGGCCATGTGAGGTTCCCAACTCGCGAGCTAAACCTTCCATTGCCATGGCTACTCTTCCTCCTCTGTACCATTTTCACCGATTCCTCAGCCTCTCAAACCCCATATCAAGAACCATTCTCAGGCCTCAGCTACCCACATCCACCCTCTTCAATTCCCAAACCAATTTCCATTTCTCGATTCTAAATTGCACTTCTACTTCACAATCCCCGGAAGCCAATGTCGAATCTGCAGAGTCATGTGTTAATCTTGGCCTCCAGCTCTTCTCTAAAGGACGGGTGTGCGTTCTTTTCCCCCTTTTTTCTTTTTAATTCCGTTTCTCTTTCGAGTTTGTCTACTGGGTATTTGCTTGCTTTCTGCGAAATGGGTATTGTTTGATTCGTTTCAACTTGCTACATAATTTGGTGGATTTTGGTTTAATTCTCCTAGCATGTTCTTGGTTGGTCTCTTTTAGTGTAGTATGAGAGTTTGCTGAGAGGATTTTGTGATAAATTAGTGTAACTTGTATGGGGGTTGTTTTTTGTGGATTTTGGTGTGTGTATGTATGTGGGTAATGGATACTTTTTAGATCAAGTAAGAACTGAGTGAACCTTGCTATGCCAATTAAGGAAAGAGTTCAATTATAAGATTTGATTCCAACTTTCAGGATTCAGCTGTCCATGTACTTTTAAAAAGCTTCTAAAATAGGCCTCTAAAATTTTTTGGTTTTTATTTGTATTATCCATGTGTGTCAAGACTAGTTTACACACATCTCTACTATTCTCACGACTAACCCGGCTACTACATTTGGATATCTAGAAAATTGTAAACAATTAATTCCTAGATTGGTGATCACTTCACTAAGGGTGAACTTGTAACCTTTTGGCTCTGTCTCTTGGCTACTAGACTAATCCATGATGGTTAACTTGTATGGTTTTGCCCTATTTAAATTTTCATGGACTAAATATGGTTTTGTCTATTCAGTTTGAGAAATTTGAAGACCTATGATAACCTTAAGTCGACAGGACAATTAATCTTATCAGTTCTTAGCTGCCAAAAATTTCAAAGTCATGGACTAATAGAAAGTTCTTCAATCTTCCGAGCACCAAATGGTTCTTATCTGCATTAAATATGTAAAGGAGAAAGAATTAGGGAAAAGTTTGGGACTGGAGAACGACAGTGATGAAGTTACAGAAAGGGAAAGGAGAAGAGTCTAAGGCTTTTCAATTGTACGTATTATGGATTTTCAGCTCAATGAAATCTAGCCAAGCGTGGAAGCAAGATAAATTTCCCACCCACATTGTTGAAACAATCATTTCTAATCTGTTCTTTCAACTCCTTTTTGTCCAGACACATCTATACCATTATTTTCTTTTCTAGTGTTATGAAATCAAAACAACAATCCAGATAAAATAGAGAGAAAACGAGAGAAACAAATGTACATATTTGCGTGGTTCATTAACGGTGTGTTATCTATGTCCACGGGTAGAAGGGAGAATAGCTTTATCAGGGAGAAAAACGAATACAAAAATATCGATTAAAGAGGACTAGGATATTAAGAGAGTTTATATTGTGCAGTCTTACAAAATTTTATAACAACGAACAGTCAAAATACATAAAAATCCTAGTACAAAAACATAAATCAATTATAAGTTCGTCAAGATTTTTAGGGTGTTGCCCCAAACCCCCACCGGGACGTTGCCCTTGAACCCCGACTCACTGACTAGGCAACCACACCCCCGACTAAGTAATCATGGGTCATCAAAGTTCAAGGCATGTCACAACAATAAATATTACCGAACACTTGTGAAAGATTTTGTCGCCTTCATAATCTTGGAATCTTGCTTAATCTCCAGAGATTCAGTTGTTTGAGGGGATCAATGATTAAAATCATGTGTGTTTCTGCGAAACAGTTGCTTCATTCTTCATTGATATTTCTTTTCCCGTCTATTCCTCAATTATTTTGAAAGAAATGTGTGTGCTATACACTTCACAGACAATGAATTTTTCAGGTCAAAGAAGCTTTAGTCCAGTTTGAAGCTGCTCTCAATATGGATCCCAACCCAATGGAGGCTCAAGCTGCTTTGTACAATAAAGCATGCTGTCATGCCTATCGGTATGCTTAAAGGTCTCTACTTTTTACTTATTAACGTAGTCCTTTTTTTTCCATATATTAAAAGAACTGCCTATCCCGCATTAATTCAAGATCATTGAAGAATCTAATGTAATTTACTTGGTTTAATGCCTCCTTTAAGTTGCTTCTAGATTTTGTATTTTGTGAGGGAACTAGAATTCCGAATTTCTGATTCAGCAAAGATGATGAATTGGGATTTTGTGGATATTTTGAGGTAGTGGGGAAGGAAAGAAAGCTGCAGATTGTCTGCGTGTTGCCTTGAGAGAATATAACCTGAAATTTGGCACGATTCTGAACGATCCTGACTTGGCCTCATTCAGAGCTCTTCCTGAATTCAAGGAGTTGCAAGAAGAGGTTTGTCACTAAATGCCGAATGCTCTCTTTCTCCTTTCATCTTGAACTTATGTTTATTTTCTCCAGTCCATTGAATATTATTAGTTTTTTAACCCAATTAAATGACTGTTTAATTGACGGACTCAATTCACAATTGCCATATGATTATATTTCTGAGTAACTTGATGGAAATCCAGGCTAGGATGGGTGGAGAGGATATAGGATATGGCTTTCGAAGAGATCTTAAGCTCATTAGTGAAGTCCAAGCACCTTTTCGTGGGGTTCGGAGGTTCTTTTATGTGGCACTATCTGCAGCAGCTGGAGTTTCTTTGTTGCTCACTATACCCAGGTTATTTCGTGCTATTCAAGGTGGTGATGAAGCTCCGGATGTTCTAGAAACTGCTGGAAATTTAGCTGTTAATCTTGGAGGTACATCTAAAACTTTTATAAACTTCCATAGGTCAATAAAGGGATATAAATAATAAGTTACAAGTTCACTATGGTGAGCTAGCTGAAGTTCTAACTTCCCCAATCAGCATTTGAACAGGTATTGTTGTTTTTGTGGCATTACTCTTATGGGACAATAAGAAAGAAGAGGAACAACTAGCACAAATAACAAGAAATGAAACACTCTCGAGATTGCCCCTACGTCTTTCCACCAATCGAATTGTTGAACTTGTACAGCTTCGAGATACTGCAAGACCGGTGAGTGTGATTATTCATCTTACCCCTTGACGACTCCATCAATGAATGGTAAGTCCAACTTTCATATTCTAGGGTCGATCACTCTTTTTAAAATTTCAACTGGTTTCCCATCTCATCTTCATGTTCTAACTCACTGGTGCCTTGTTCCTGAATCATCATCATTTCGGTTAGCTTTGCGGATTCTTCTTGCTTCTATAGTAACTTTCCTACCCCTTCTACCAAGGCCGTCGTGTCTGTTCAATCAATAACATTCTCTCGACTTCCTTTTTTGTAGTCATGACTCGTGTCTTTATTGCTTCAGAAGACAAATGAAAGGCTACGAGCTATTTTAAGAAACAGGTTCAGAGAAGAATGGGAGGGTTTATTGGTACATGTGTTTCAATGGTGTGAGTTTCTGGAATAGTTTGTTTTTTACAGTTTCTTTTTTTCCTTCATTGAAACATTTCTTCTCTAAGAAATTTTCTTTCTTTCTCATGCTGGCTTTAATCACCCAGCCCTGTTTTACGTGTTTTACACTGAATTTCATGTTCTCAATAATAAAACCAAAGCTTAATGCTCTTATCTTTTGGTTGATAGAATTAAATTTACTCCACCTATTAGCTTTTAAGCTGTTTGGTGATTAACAGACTCATCAAAATAGAGCCAAAGGTCCTGAATTTAAATCTCCGCTAAATCATTTTATCCTCAATTAATATTGATTTTTCCTTTCTTAGACCATTTCTGGGTATTTTTAAATTTTCAAGCCTACAAGTGACGGAGATTATTAGTTGATATAATTAAATTTAGGTTGATTGGTGATTTAATATGATTCAACACTATCATCCTTGAATCGATTTACCTTGGATTTAAGGTCATATTAGCTGGGAAAAAGGAGACAGTTTCTTCAGCCATCCAAAAAGCAGAAAGGTTTAGAACCGAGCTCCTTAGGCGAGGCGTTCTCTTAGTTCCTGTAATATGGGGCGAAGGTAGGGAAATCCAAATAGAAAAGAAAGGTTTTGGTGCTCCAGCCACTGCATCTACTGCTCTGCCATCTATTGGGGTAAGATCAAAAGGTTTCCATCTTGTCCTACTTTTGTCCAAGGATGTATTTTGAATTATGCTGTTGTTTGCTCATACCCCAAGTAGAAAATTTGAAAGTTAATCTGTAGGTTTCCTGGCTCTCATGGAACTTTTGTAGGAAGATTTCGAGAAACGAGCTCAATCTATAACCGCAAAATCGAAGTTGAAATCTGAAATTCGATTCAGGGCTGAGGTTATATCACCTGCAGAATGGGAAAGGTAAGTGTATACCCATCTTCTTCTTGGTATCTTTTCTTCCTTATCATGTATAATGAGCGCTCCATCATGTAAGCTACTTCTGATAGAATTAATATGGAGAAAGGTCACGGTTGTTGAGATGGGTGACGCATGCCATTTATGTAATTTTGCCTTACATGCATTAGAGTTTTATGAGAGTGCTTATATAAACTCTCTTAAAACCCTAGTCTCGTTTGATCGACATGCTGTATTTTTATCTCCTAAATAAAATAGTTTCTCTCCTCTGTCTGTGGACGTAACTAGTAACATCACTAGTGAACAACGTAAATCTGTGTATTTTTTCTTTGCATTCTTTACGGTTTCTTTTCGATTATTGTTCTTTTTCATTACCGCTCTTATATTTAACTAATTTTTTTTTTCCTTTCCAAAATTGAATTGTCCTGCCAATATTACAAAAAAAAAAAAAAGATCGCCTGGTTGGTTGAATCAATATAAGGTAAAATATGATATTGTGTTTTCCACTCTGGATTCTGATTTATTTTTGTTTCATGTATTAGTTGGATAAGGGACCAGCAGAAGTCTGAAGGGGTTACTCCTGGTGAGGATGTGTACATTATATTGCGACTGGATGGTCGAGTTCGAAGATCAGGGAGAGTAAGTTCATATCGTGATTGATATATTATTGATTTTAATGGAAACACATATTAGTATGCTTGTCATCTTGTCTTGAAGATCTAAAAGCCTGTTATCAGTCAATTTTTAACTTCAAAAGAACATGAACAAGAACTTTTGCTCATTTTTAACTCTTGAGGATCTTGCAGACTTCATTCCTCATTTTTGTGATGAACTTGCAGGGAATGCCTGACTGGCCAAAAATTATTGAAGAGCTACCGCCAATGGAAGCTCTTCTAAGCAAGCTGGAAAGATGAAGAAGAAAACACGTAGCAACTACCGATGGCGGTCACTTTTGCTGTTTGTTCAACTTCCACTCGGACACCAGAAAGAGTAATTGTGTTACATAGTATTAGATAGTTGTTTCTTTTATATCGATCCAAACTTGAAATCACCGTGTTCTGTTTTTTTTCCTCTGTTTCTATTTTTCAGTCCAATAGAAGATCATCTTTTCTGGGAATTCAATTATTTTCTCTAGATTAGAACTCATTGTTTCTTCTTCAATCCCTGGTTCATTACCACTCTCAACTTTTTTTTGTAAAAAATGAAAAAAAGAGAAAAGGGACTGTTCTATTGTTACAAATTTAGAAAAACTTGGTTTATGCGCATTTCTAACTATTTTATTATATCATTTAGTTGCCAAAAATAATTGATCATTTATATCACTTTCACAATAAAACGTTTTTCCTTTGGAATTCAAGTTAAGTGTAGTCTTATGTATGTGCTCATTTACACCATAGCCTTCTTCGTCTCCTTTAACGTCACAACCAAGAGTGGCGACCGTAGTCTTAGGTGGCCCTCAACTGACGCTCGATGCCATGGACGTTCGATAATTGGATGCATGATGGATGTTGAATTTGACATGAATTCTAATATTGTTGCATCTTAGTCACTTAAGTTACATATGTTAATATGTCATAGAATGCAAACAACATTCCATGCTCTCAAAGATAACTGGGTCAAAATCTAAATGAAAAATACTTACATGAAGGCATGCTTCAAATGAATTATTTGTTCAACCTATGATCAGCTTGATCAAAACTATAGAACAAATAATTTTCTATAACACAAATAACTTTCTATAAATAGAACTCGTTTACAATTATTACTATTTCTCAATACTGTGTGAAAAAATGGTTGATACAAGATACCACATTACATTCCTATATATATATGTGTGTGTATATATATATGCAGAACAAAAAACCCATCATTTTAACTTATAAAGTAAAGCTATAAATATTTATGTATAGCTACTAACTATAAAAGATAACTTTACTTACGAACGGGTCGATGTCGAAGATTGTATCTTCTTGTAGTGGAAGCGCTTGTGGTTGAATTCTCTTCTACTTCCTCAGGAAGCATAAAATCTGGATCTTCAACATCTTCTGATAACTCGGTGTCAATCCACAATGACCAATCCACCTCACTATCACTCTCCCAACATAACTTATTTTGTGTTTGTATTCCATTGACCTTTTCTGTTAGCATTAGTAGCATGTGATGATTCAAAACATCATAGTCTCTGCAAATTTTCATAACGTTATGAGTCGAATTAGTTTTTCATTCATGGCTAAGATTTCATTTGGTTTGAGTTGTGTATTGTTTTTACCTGTATGTGCAAATGGCATGTAGGAGCTGAAGAGAAGCAACAAGCAAGAACATTGTCCGGACCGAGCTAATTATCCATGTTTTCTGTTCCGTGTCAAACATCTCGAATCGAAGTATTGTTACTTCGATTAAGAATGTGACACATAGCTCTGAAAATAATGAGAAATTGATTGATTAGTCATCAGTGAACGATTTGGTTTTTTTTTGCTAAAATAGAAATTTGAATGGAAAATTGTGTTTACCTATATAGAGCCAGGGCCTAACTCTGTAAGTTTGCTTGGTGCTACTGAACATGTAGATGATGAAAATTGAAGTGAAGTAAATGAAGAAGACTTTGATTAGTCGGGATTCGAGCAACATTGCATTGTGCAAAGTGAAGAGCTTCTCTAAAGCAATGAACATGCTTGCTTGCTTTGATTCAAACGATTGCTGTCAACAGAGAAAAAACACATAAGAAACAGATTCAGACCATGTTTAAGTAGTATTAAAAATGATTAAATCAACTATAATACATCAGAAGTGATTCAACTTTTTCTTTTTCTATTCTAATATTTCTTTTAGTACAACAAATGCAGGGTTGAGAGATTTGAACGTCCATCTCCTGTTAAATCATCTATTAATCCAAAAGGTTAAGTCGATGTTTAATCTTTTTCTTAATACTTTAGCAAGCTATAAAATTCCGGCTTAAAGGAAAATCTTACCTGAGCTTCCAAGATTGATTTTGAATTCTCCATTAAACGATCATGAACTTGTTGTAGCTGTCCTTGTCGCTGAAGAAGCTCCTCCTGCTGTTTGTGGCCATATTCAGCCAACTGTTGCAGCTTACTCCTGCAATTCACAAAGCAATTTAGAGAAACTATAACTGCTGAATTATGTAAATTACTAATTATATCAACTAACACTCCTCCTCACTTGTGGGTTTAGAAATTTTAAAAATGTCCTACAAATGAAATTAATTTTAAATGGGGAAATAAACAGAACGACAGAGATTCAAACTCAAAACCTTCTGCTCTGATACCATGTTCAATTATGTAAATTACCAATCAACATAAAAGCTTAAGCTTATAGGTAGAAGTAAATTTAATTATAACAACTAACAATAACCAGGTGCTAGATTTGTTCTCAATCCTTAATTTTATATACCTGCTTTCCTCTAATGCTTCTGATTGAACTTTGCTTAAAGAATGAAGACCATTGAGTGCTGTGGATTGAGCATCTAGAAGTTCTTGTTGTTTGTCCAGTGAAATCCCTGCCATATTCCCAATATCATCAGCTGTGCTCTGCAGATATGTCATTTTCAAAGACATTGCATCTCCCACTTTCATTATCTCCTTTTCGATCTCGATGGCTTCGTTTCGTAATCCGTCCATCTCTTGACCGAGGTTATTGTAGGAATCCTGAAGCATTTCCATCCCTTCCTCCAAACTTCTTCTCAGTTTTAACTGACCTTCTTGAAGTTCCAACTGGGATGTCTCTATCTTTTTGGATTGTTCATAAACTGCTTCTGAGTGCTTTAGAACTGTGCCCATGTGATCTTCAAGTTTTCTGGATGATTGGGCCATTTGTTTTATTTGAATGTCAGTAGAGTTCAAGGAATCAAAAATTTGATATGAATTTTGAAGCAGAGATTCCGATTTTTCCTCAATAGTTTCTAACTTCTCTTCTGCAGCTTCCGAAGATCTCTTCAGTTCATTCACTAACCTCTGTGTGTCATGCTTGAAAGCATGAGCCCTGGAAACAAGACAAAAATCAAATAGATGTAAGCTTTAGTCAAGGTACATATATCTTTTTTAACATTCATGAGTGTCCTAATCAGCTTATGCGCATCTAGACTATTCTTACGAAACATAACGCTTATTCTACAATATTGGAAGATATCAAGAAATATCATAGGAAATTAATTAAACTCTACATCTCTTAGTTACTTAAGATCCTTCTTGACCGGTCACCAAATTTGTCCCCATCATAAACAACATGGCTTGGTTTTTATAAAAGAAAGTTCGTGGATATATTAAACCATAAGGACAAGTTTAAACTTTTAAAACCACAGGCACCAAATTGAAATCAAGCTCAAACCATAAGAACCAATTCAATAAGTTAACCAATAAGATAGGATACTCACTGTAGCTGATGACAAATAGAGTTAGTTTCAAGGTAAAACTCAAGATAGATCCGATGCTCATGTTCATTTAAGTACTTGAGACATTTAGCCATGGCGGATTTCGCATCACAAGAAGGAAAAGGAGGCCTGCCAGAATCCTTCTGAAAGCAGTCGCTAAGATGCCAAGCAAATCTCGACCGCTTCTCGTCCGCAGCAAAAATCTCAGAGCATCCCGCAAATAAATGCCTATAAGCACTTTCCCAGCAAGAATTAGAGACCGTCAGTTTGTTCTTTGCATTCTCAATTCGCCTAACCCCCTTTTGATCATCAAAACTCTCAATCGAAAATTCCGCAACACTTCCACCATCCACATGCTTAAAAGATCCCGAAGACGAAGAATGCGAAGAAGACGAAAACCATCCCCACGATTCGCACTTCGGCAACACAAATAACAGAATCACCAAAAACACAATACGCTCCATCGAAAAACCTACCGCCATCCAACAAATTCAAAAAACAAAATCCAAAAAAAAAAAAAAAACTCTTCAATTCCCGAATCCCATGAAATTCAATTCTGTTCCAACAGAGAAACAATCAACGTCTTGCCCTAATAAGTTACTAATCGATATACAGTTACAACTCAACAAATAACGAAATCAATGGGAAAAGCTGTGTAAAACATGTCATTGTGAACGATTCTGAGTGAAATAAATTGATAATTTGTGAATAACAGAACCTGAATTGTTCCGATTGAAGAGTCTGAAAGATTTTGTTGTGTTTTTTCTGAAGAAGAAGACGATCGGCGGAGATTTTGAAAGGCCGTTTCATTTATAGGTAGGCAGTGGTGCAGTGCTTAAAAAGGAAAATGATTAAACGGTGCGTTTTAGAAAGAGGCGCGAACCTCTGTCCGTTAGTTTCCTGCAATAATTTGTTTCCTTATTTTATTTTATTTCCTTATCTTTTGCTTTCCATTTATTTTAGAAATTCTTTTCCCCGACATTTATAATAATAGATAAAAAAAAATTTATAAGCATTCTCACAAAATAATTACAAATTTTAAAATATTTATATCTATAATTATTAATATATATTAAGATCGTATAATAAAAAAAATCAACTTATTAAAGTCAATAATATATTTGTTAATTTTTTTTTTAAATAACTATACTTATAATTATTTTATAAATTTTTGATTACTTTCCAAATATTTCTTAAGAGATGTTTTAAACAAACTAGAGCCTTCTTGAAGACAAAATCTTATTTAAATGATTTTATTATTAAGTAATATAAACTCCAAAAATTATCGTAGATCATTGCAAACTTTTTTTTTTTTTTTTTAAGCAAAATTATCTTTATTTTTATTGAGAAATTATAAGTTTAATATTAATTTACCTTTATTGAATATCTATACTAATTTTTTTTTTCAAAAATTTTCATTTCTCGATTAAATATTATTTTTCTTATATATATATGTTTAGAGCTTATTCACATTTGATTGAGAAAGAGAGAGAGAGTAAAGTTGAATCATGAAGGGTGGTGTAAAGAGAAAAGCACATGGGGGGTTAGTGAGGGAGTGGGTGCAAAAGGAGGATATATCACATTATTACCGAATCCCCACACACACCACCCAAACCTTCAAAATCCCAAACACAAAATGATGGAAAAGCAACAAGACAAAAAAAAAAAAAAAAAAAAAAAAAAAAATCATTTTCCTTTTTATATATTACACATTTTATTCACGGATTCACTTACTATTCCACTTCACTTTTCCCCCTTTCTTCTTTCTCTCTCGCCAAATCCCCTCTCTGTTTTTGTTTTCCTCCTCTTCCGATGAAAGCGTCGTTGCTCCTCGCCGCCGTCTGGTTCTCGTTATACGGCGGAGTCACGGCAGCGACGGCAGCCGTGAAGGTGGCGGGGAATGTTTCCAAGGTTGAAGATGCGGTCAATTTCAGGATTTATTATGGACAGTCCTTCAAAGTTATTAAGAACGCCATTGATGCCAGTAGCTATCTTCTCATTCAGGTTCCTTTCTCTTAATTCCTTCTCTTTTTTGTTTTTTTTTTCATTCTTTATTTTCTGAATAATGTATGTGAAAGAGACGAGGGTTTCACTTCGCCATTGATGCTTCTTTTCCACTGTGGAACTCGGACCTGGTTTGGACTCGGTCCGTTTAGAGAGGGATAGATTTGTCTTTTCCGCTCCTTCCTTTTTGGCTATAAAAGTGCTTAACCTTTTGCCCATTTTTTCTTTAATTCATTATTATTCTGTGAATATTTATGTTTTTTTTTAGTACAATATTTATGTTTATTTGATTTCCATTGTTGTCTCAGAAAAAAAAAAAAAAAAAAAAACCCTTTGTGTTTACATTAATTTTTTTTTTTCTCGAAAGAATAGACGGCCTAGGTTGGAGTTTATTTTTTATTTATTTAAAATATCAATTTTAGGATATTAAGATTTTAAGAATATTTAGAATTAAGATCTATTTTAAATATTTAGAAATAATAATTGCATTAATTAAATTGTGTTTAGATGTAATTATTTTATGAATATTTAGTAAAATTAATTTGAAATTCACAATCAAAACATTTCTTAATTTTTTTTTCAAACATTTTTAAATTATTTCATTTTGATTGTTGAACAGTAAGTATGTGAGGACTGTCAATATTAAAAATACAATTGTCTCTGGAGATGACACAATTTATTGAAGGTTTCGATCTTTATCGCGTGCTTCCCTCCAGTCTCAGGTTCAAAACTCACAGGATGCCTTTATTTTTTTAATGCAAGGAACGGACATTTTTGATTTTCCAATTTCAAAATTTTAATTTTATTTTCTTTATTAATTTTTCTATAAAAATTAACCTATTTATATGTAAATTTTAGAATTCGTTTCTCATATTTTCTTTAAATGTATTGAAATTGTTAATATTAACCTTAAATATATTATAATATTGACTTTAAAATATTTTGAAAGTTTTGAGATTAAACTATATAAAAATTAAAGTTGAAAATAGAACAAATTTGAGAATTTAAAACTAAAATTAGGCTGTTTAAAATTGATTAAAATAAAATAAAATATCAAAACTTGCTACTAAAATGTTATTTTAATCAACCTCAAAAAAAAAAAAAAAAAAAATCTTATTTTTATCTCTTCATTTACTTTTTAAAATCAAAACACGTTTACTTCTTCTAATGCTCAATGCTTAATGTTAGGTGTTGATATTTGTATGATGAAATTGAATTTAATTCAAAATTATTTAATTAGTATTTTTATCAAAAGATTACAATTTACTCTTAAATTATTAACAAAAGAGATAGATAGATACATGTGTGCGTATATAAAATTTTTGGAAGTGGATGGTTGATATGAAAAAAATTGGAAAAAACTGCAGAATAATTCAAAGATGGCGGGAAGAACCAAGTATTGCACTTCAAGGATCAAATCTTACGTCATCCCCTTGACTAATTACTCTATTGATACCGACCTCTTTCCAGGTATCCTTTTTTCTTTTATATATATTTTCTCTAATTTTAGTATTCCTAATTTATAATTCTTTTCAAATAAATAAAGATTATAAAATATTTTTGTTTATTATAACGATTTGAAAGCATGACAATTTTAAATTTGGTACTACTTCAATTATTGTTACCTTATAAAAATTAAAAACTTTAATATACTTTTTGTGTGTGTATAAACTACAAACTTTGATTGATTTTATTTTCTACATTTTTCAATTTTAGTTACTATAATTTTAAATATGTTCCATTTTAATCACTAAATTTTCTCAAGGGCAATTGTAGTCTCATGAACTTTTGAAATTTTTTCATATTAATCTCTAAAATTTAAAAAAAGTTCCTATAATATAAATAAAGAAAACATTTGAACACATCTATTAATTTTATTGAGAAAGATAGATTAATTTTTAAATAAAATTTCACTTGAAAATTCAAATGATGACTAAATTTAATTTATTTTGAAAATTTAAAAACTAAAATTAAATATTTGATGATTCAAAATTTAAAAGGTAATAAATTTGTAAATTTAGAAATCAGAAAGTTTGAATTAAAATTGAACTTTTGCAAAAAAAATTAAATAAATTTCAAAATTTATGGACTCCATTAAAATAACATAATTCAATTTATATATAATGGTTTGGAAGTTTTAAGTTTTGATTCTTTAGTTTGCATATTATAAAAAAAGAATTCTATTAAATTATAACTTTTTTCTAGCATTCATTAAATAATAATACAAATTTATAATACTTAAAATAGTAAAAAAAAAAAACTAAAAAAGAATTAAAAACTCTTTTTTGCTAAATGTAGCCTAGTGAGGTACTGAAAAAAAAGAAGAAGAAAGAAAGAAAGAAGCGTAGTGGGTAATATTTCGACATAAATAAATGGCAGATTTATCTAGAAGAAAGTGACCATGATTCAATAATTGACATGAATATATAGTATATACATACATAATATATATATTTATATGTAAAAGTGTTACCTTTCTTATAAAGTAATCACATGAGTCCCAATGTGTATAGAAAGTTTTGCAATCATCTAACATTTTTCTTCTTTTTGTCTTCTTCTTTCCACCAATGGGTTCCTTCCAGTTTCATTTTTCGAGGTATGTGTCATGGTTCTTTTTTTTAATACATATGTATACACTTTTAATTAGTTACCCATGTAAATGACTTACTTATTTAGCTCATAAATTGTTAAAAAAACAAAAAAAAAACCCTTAAATTATTCTAGTTTATATGAAGGAATGAATCCTTTGAAGCAATATAGGTAATTGTTTTAAAATTGCATTTTAGACTTG
>JBBMEG010000022.1:13953324-13964377 GCA_037832605.1 Cyclanthera cordifolia
TTTTGGTGGTTTGACATTTTCAAGGCATTGTTTCTTATTTGCCTTGAAATAGACAAATCATCACTTAGATTTTTTTAATAATACTTTTAATGTCGGTCACAAATGGTAACCTATTATAATAAAGCCAAGTTTAAATGAAAATGGTGACCCGCATGCATATATGTGATGACCCATAAAAATCTGTTTTTTTAAATTAAAAAGATTATTTTTAATGTCGGCCACATTTGGTGACGGGCAAAAATCGACACCAAAAGTCTTTAGTGTCACGCAAGATGACCGACACCAAAAACTTTTAGTGTCGCTCCAAACCAACACCAATTAGTGACCTAGAGACTTTTGGTGTCGGTCCTGACCGACACGAAAAACCTTTGATGTCGGTCATGAACGACACTAAAAGCCTTTGGTGTCGATCATCTTGCGTGACACCAAAGACTTTTGGTGTCGGTTTTTACTCGTCACTAAATGTCTTTAATGACATCAGTATTGACAACGGTCGTTTGACCGACACCAAATATGAAAGATGTCGGCATATGACCGACACTAAAATTCTGGTTTCTACTAGTGACATGAACACAAGAATTATAATATACAAATATAACGTACAAACATATATGATGAAATTACATAATGTTCATTTACATAAGGTCAAATTTTCAAAGGTAAGAAAAAGTTCAGATTCTATTTGTTAATGAATTATAAAACACAAATATTAAACAATGTTTATCAAAATATAATACAGACATTCATAAATAATTCAAATTTTTGTAAACTAAGGCAAACTTCAATGGTTGAATGCTTTTCCTGATAATGAAATATGTAGAAAGTGTGAATATTAAAAGAAAGTGTATAAAAAGCAGGAACTATGAATTAAATGGTAATTGCTGACTACACTTTATGTACTAAAAAAAAAAAAAGTCAAAACCAATTATCATTTCTCCTAGAGTTCAACGACTAGTCACACTTCCAAGACAATTTTCGTAAAACAAAATTGAACAAAATGAATATAACAACCTAAACAAGTACAAAATAAAATGTTATACATGAACACAATATGACATAAATAGATAACAATAAATGGATAACAACAAGTGGAACATTATTTAGGCCACCACAAATGTTATACATGAGCACAATAGAAAATGATGTAAATGGATAACAATAAACATAAAAAAAAGGTACAGTTGAGTGGATCACAACAACTTGAATGAAGAAAAACGAATTATATATTTGAGACAAAATGTAGCACAACAAACAAAATAAACAAAAACAAATCTAAAATTTAAGACATAATGTATAACACCAAATGGAATAAATGAACAAAGCTATAGATTTGAGACAGAATATATCACAACAAATGGAATAAACAAACAAAGATACAAATTTCACATAGAATGAATCACAACAGATAGAATAAAGAATTGATCAAGTGCATGTGAACTTACAGTGTTCAAGTCAATATAAAGATGAGAAATTATTCAGAAGAAAGAAACATATATATAAGAAAAAATGAGAAGATGTTTGGTATAGGGAAATAAATCGTCCCTTACAATCAATTTAATGCAAATCGATTACAGTCGAAGGTTAAATACAAAATCGGGTGATTTCAACTCATTTAATATATGAAGGACAAATAATCGCATAACAAAGACATTAAAAGAAGTTGTATCATATCATCAATAGGCAAAATGAATTACATGGAAGATTAAAAAAAAATAATAAACAGAGACAAAAAGATTGTTTTTTAAAGGGACGAAAGTGACTCATCAATGAATGTGGAATAGAACAAATAACACGCTCAAAGAAGAAGAAAAAACCATAGAAAGAACATATTGGAAGATAATCAAATGAGAATACCATAAGCGGAAGAGAGAAAGAGAGACAGTGAAATAGACGAATAATCCTTTTTAATGAAAAAGAAAATCACTCAAATTTTAACAACCTCACACTATTCATATTTGAGTTAAGTTAAACCGTTTTAGGGGATTGACAAATCCGACGACGAAACATGTATTAGAAGAGTCTAACTAAATCCGGATTAAGAAAATCCCTCCTCCAAACAAGTCCATTTCTTATCGATGTACAGTTGTATAATTGGCTCACATTCTAACCAGTTGTAAAACTATTTTACTGTTTAAATTGTTACTCATTTCTGTTTCAGCATACTGTTATAAATAGTTGCAAACTATCTTAGATCAATATGAATGAAGTGTTATTTTCCTGATCATTCGTTGTCTCTGTAAAGAATTCTCTGTCTTTTTTTCCTCTTACTAAGCTTTGAATCTCTGTAGACTCATGTCAGCATCAACTTCAAGATTTTAAAAAATCTGGAAAACAACCATGGGAAAACATCAACCAAAGAAAAAAAAGAAATGGTTGAAATAAATATGCTTAAAATTGACATGTTTGGGCAAATTCAACATTCCAATGATACAGACATCTTTATACACAAGGAAAAATCTTCCTATATTATTCTAACTTCGACGCTAATTTCAACGATGTTAAATCACTAATCAACCTAAGTAAGTTTGGGATAAGACACTCTTGATAGAAAGGACATAGTTTCCTTGTTATTCTAGTAATTAAATCTATTTCTTTTACTGAGCAAGAACTCTTCTTCAGCTGGTCAACATGAGGCAGTCAACATCCATACAAATAATGCAGAAAAAGTATAAAATTTGCTTAGTTCTCTATATGGCAATGATTTGAATTGGTATATCCTTCAATGCCATACTTCTTGTATACTATAACTTGATTCTCCTCCCACCATTTCTCCGCTTCCTTCTCCGAAAATCTTCTTCGACTGCAAATGAAATATTCGATATAACTAAATGTGTTAGGATCGGAGCATGTAGTTACACAAGCCCTTGGTTATATAACAAACATATAGAAAACTATTAAACGTCGTTTTTCGGTCATGACTAAGCTCCAATTATTCCTAGAAAGCAATTATCTAATTTTGAAACGACTATTACTTGTCTCGTTATGAATAAGGAGACAAGTATTACTCTTTTGCAACGGCAATGGCTATATACGTACAATCTTAAAGTATCCTATGCAAAATATTCCTCTACTTTTAGTTTTGTGTGCAATAGAACCCTAATGTTTAGAAATATTCAATAGCCCTAAACTTTCAATTATTCATCTAACCATCTCTTCCTATTTAACATTAATTACTTTCAAATATCCAATATTTTATTTAAAAAATTAAAATTGGTCCCAATAGAAAATTGAAGTCAAATTTTTTTTTTTTTGAATCAATATTAATCGAAGTTGATTCAATAATATTAATAATTTAAATTCAATCAAAGACAAAAAGCAAACATGTTTTAAAAGTTTAGAGAAGATAGTAATTTTTTATTTTAAGTTTTTGAAAGTTCGGGGATCGAAATAGAACAAACCTCAAAATTTAGACTAAACTTGGATTTTGGAAAGTTCAGGGACTCAAATGGAACAAATCTCAAAATTTACGGACTAAAATTAGACTTTAAATAAAAATTTTATGAACCAAAATGTAACAAATGTCAAAAGAACACCCATCAAAATGGTATTTTGTACAAATATCTAACAATACTAACAAGATATGAATAAATTAGTTTATGCATTGTGAAGTGTATACAGCTTGCAACACCTGAAGCATAAATTTAAAGTAGAAATGAACAATTGAAAAATACCTGAATTTCACTCTCTTCAGCCCCTTGTGCTCGCCTGGTAGACTTGTAAATGTAATATATACACCTGGTTCATACCGTACTATCCATTCATCTTTCAAATAATTTGCGGTTCCATTTTTCGCAGGCGTTCGGTTAGTATTCGGATCTGAATCCATCGACTTACTAACTTTATGGAATGCATATCTCCCATACAATGAATTGAACGTACTCGAGAAGACGATAGGAGAGTTGTATAGACTATCACCAATTAGTCTGTCTTTGGGCAATTGAACCTCACGGAGTACACAAGTAGCCTCAGAGTATAGTGGTGTAACATGTGGTTTATTTGTATCAACTTCGTCTTTTGCATCTCTTCGACCGGTAACCTTCTCTGACATTGTACGAAGCTGTAACAACGATAGCCGTTTTTCTATCAGATAACCGGTTCGAAAATAAGCGTGCATAGCACAACTTATGTTTGAAAGTCGATAAAAAAAGGAAGTGAAAGAAATTACCTTTAGTGCCAAAGCTTTTATGATCTCCTTCGCTGCCTTACATTTCTCTGCTTCCTCCCGTGCGACAGAACAAGCTTCTTCGATATTTTTCCGACATGACTGTATCTTCTCATCTCCATTGTGACATTGAAGTTCGAGGCTTTTCACCTTAAGGATATAAAATTATAGTAAAAAAAGTCTGTTCATCCATTGAAAAAACTGAAACACAAATAATTAACGAAGACAGATGGCAGTCAGCTCAACGAAAACTGTTGGATTTTGCTAGAAAGCACGGACACTTCTATTTTGACGGACCGTGTCGGTCACTGATACTTCCGGACACTCTTCGGACACGTGTCCAATACTCAAAATTTTGTGTCTTCTATTTTTTTTTTTTTTTTTTTTGGACACTTACGGACACACCATAGATACTTCATGGACACTCCATTTAAGATTTATTTGTTTCAAGTTGGTAAAGGTCGTCGACGGCAACAACCACCGAAGAATGAAAGAAAGAAAGAAAATAGAGGGAAGAAAAAAAATGAGGTAAAAACAAATGTATTTTGAGATCGTTAAAGGTGCATCTTAAAAAATTTAATTTGTGTGCTTTTAGTATGCCTTTAAAGAAGGATGAAACTTTATTTTTTATTGAATTTAAATGAACTCATATAACTAACTACGTGAATTAACTTCATATTCATCCTTATTTGAAATATTTTCATATTTAGTAAATTTTTTTAAATATTTTGAATTTTATCTTTTAATAGTATATCATATAAAATTATAATAAATAATGTGTCCTCGACGTATCTGTGTCCTACAATTAAAATAATGATTTATCTACGTATCTGTGTCGTGTCTGTATCTCGTGTCCGTGCTTTGTAATCATGATTTCGTAACAGTATATGTAAAAAAAAACAAATATGCATGAGCAAGGAGTTTTAAATAATAGAAACGAAATGAGCAATATGCATATGTAGGTTAAGGATAGAAATATTGCAAGTGCAAAAGAATACCTCAGCTCTTAGTCTCTGAACTTCTTCACTTAGCTTCTCACTGGATTCATTCATAAATCTCTCAAGACTGATGGCACTTGAATCAGGAGATTTTAGGTGAGCTAAAGCATTGACAGATGCTTGGTTTTGAGATGGAGAAATGAGAGTTTTCACGTTTTCTCTATCGCACATTTGAAACGAAGCTGGACACGGAACTTGCCCCCAACTTGGTATTCTGTTGCATGAAAAAGAAAGTTGTTCGAAATGCTGTTGTTTTTCCCCATGGTTTATGAATTTCCAATGAGTCTGCATTTCATCAATGTTTTGTTTTGTAGGTGAAAATAGTTGACCATGCTTAGAATTTGTACTTCTCTTATCTATTTTTTCAAAAGCAGATGCTTTCTGTTGCACCAATGAATTTTGTGTCCATTTATTTTCTTGTTTTAATGACCTATCAAATTGAACATGTCTTTGTAAAATGTTGAAGCATGGGTCACACACACGGAATGCTTTCGTTCTATGGGGCGCCAAAGCTGCATTCGTTATCTTCTTACTGCTGCAGATTCGGCAGAAAAAGAGACCACAGTGATAGCAATTACGCTTCTTCCTCGTAAACCCAAAAGACAATTTACATCCATAGCAAACAGATTGGTCACTTGAAGTGATAGATCTATGCAAACAAATTGCAGCAGTGAAATTTGATCCACAAGCTATACTTTCAACCTGCTGGTCTCTTAGAGCTTCAACAAAAGTAGGCAAATTCTTATCATTTGAATCGCCCAATCCTAATTGGCCGGATGCACCCTTCCCCCACGTATAAACGCGTCCGCTTGATGTCAATGCAGCAACATGATAGGAACCTGAAGATACAGCCTTAACAAACTCTTCTTCGAGCTTCCCTTCAACTATAGCTACTGATGCATCCCTTGACCCCGGATTTCCTAGTTGCCCATGTACGTAACTTCCCATTGTGTAAACTCTACCTAGATTCGTTAGCCCAACGGTCAACATTCGTCCACAACAAACTTGAACGAAATCAGAATCAACGAGCGAGGCAACACATGTCGGTAAGAGCTTCCGCTTGTTGTCAGCATGGCCGAGCCTCCCTTTATCACCATCACCCCATGTAAATAATTTACCGACAGCACTCTTATGCTTAATATGGTCGATCGTGATATCAACAACAGCAGCCGTATGCCATGATCCACACGCAACAGATTTTACCCACAAACCGTTTAAAGATTCGACCTCTTTTGGCTGGGAAAGACTTGTAAGATTCCCATGTCCAAGAGCTCCAAATGTTCCATCTCCATAAGTAAATAAACGCCCGCAAGCTGAAACAACCGCGGTATGCCATTCTCCACAGGCTACATTTGATATAGTTAGACCATTTAAAGGACCAGAAAGTTTTTGAGGCAACCACTGACTTCTAATCTTCTCCCCACATTCGAAATCAGCACCAAACCTACTGTCACCCCATGTGTAAACTTCCCCTGCATTTGTCAGGGCACACGTCTGATATTCGCCACAGGCAACAGATTTTGCTGCAATTCCATTAAGCGAGTCAACTAGTTTCGGATGGTCCAAGTCCATATTAATCTTATGCCCAAGTCTACCGCTCTTTGCTTCACCCCAACAGAAGACTTCCCCTTGCCTAGTAACAAGTGCTGCATGTTTCCCTCCTAACGATATTCTTTGCACGTCCAACATCATAGTTGAATCTATAAGTTTCGGTAACAATGCGTCCACGAGAATTCCTTTCTGACTATCGGACCTTTCCGTTCTACCACCTATCAGTCCGCCTTCTATACCTTCTCCCCAGATCATGACATCCTTCAGAATATTGTTCTTTTCAATACGTGGAGACGTATGAAACGGTGCAACAAATCTCTTGAGCATATTCTTTTCATGAACTGTTTCATCTAATGATCCCCTCTTAAGTGCATCGGGTTCAAAAAGTGGAGTACATCGAGCCGAGATATCCCCTTCACTCTGTCTATCCAATGGACAGAAGCTATCAAAAGAATGAGATAAGCCATCAGAAAGGCATCTTTCTGAAAGTGAAACAGTAGGACTGCCACACAAGCTGTGTACCTTCAAGCATAGTATAATTTAGTTTAAGTGCAGCGCATAAAACTATAAAACTCTTACGAATATGAATAGGACTATTTCGATCGCATATAGTATCATTTTCATGGTCAGATACAGCGAATCAATGAAATAAATTATAGAGTTTAAAGATTATGGTAAGGAACTAAAACCTGTGGAAAGTCTATACTGTCTTCAAGAAGTCCGAGATTGTACTTTCGTCTAATAAACCCAGCAGGACTATTGGCACATGATACAATTCCTCTGTGATCCCTTACACTAGATAGTGGTCTAGGATAGTAATTCCTCGATATTATAGATTTCAATCCCGAAATCCAACAATTTGCCTGTGCTTTGTCCTTACAAGTCTGCACAAAAGATGACGTGAAGACACGAAATCGATGAACATCATCTTTAACAGCCAAGATATTTAACAGCACAGTCTATAACAGTGAAGAATGAGCTGTACCAGATCAAGTGAACGCTCGCCATTAGCGTAAATGAGTGAAAATGATTCAGGCTTCTTCGTGAATTGAAGTTGGTTTACAAGACTTGGCTGATTCAAAAGCATAGATTCTAGAATATGAGCAAATGGTTAAAATGCACTAGTTAGAAGGCATTGATGTTTTTACACTCACCGACATCTTTCCCGGAATAATTTTCATTACGGAGCTTAATCGCAGTTGCTTTTCCTTGTTTCTAGAATACCAAACCAAATATTTCTCATCCTGAAATCATGATAGTTGAAGAACCTCATCATTAATGCCGACGACGATACAAATATTAACAAGTATATGAAAAGTAACTAAACTTTACTTTAGCAGCAATTAAAAACCATAAAAAGAGAAAACCAATAAAAAAAAAGATGAATATTTTAAATTAAGGCGGGTCCCAGGTGCCAAGGATCGGTTTCCAACAGCAGTATAAAAAAAAGACTTTTTCGTACTGTTTATAAACTATATAGTTTGTATATAATTTGAGATGTAAATTCCAAAGCATCATTAGTAGCAAATATTTGTTCAATATTTTATTGTTCAATAGACATTAGGCTAAGCAAAATTAGAGACTAGGACAGAAGTACAACACAATGTAATATAAAAATTTGAGAAAAATAATGATCATCAAGAACCTACAACTTTATCAAACCTAAAATACACTGAACCAAAAATTTGAACAGCCCAAGATCTAGAAAACAGAGAAATCCAACAAGTTCATAGGCCATAGTGAGTACTTTGTTTTCTGCAATTAAAAATAGAACATCTCACGAGAAACAGTAATGGTAAGATAAAATATCAACAACAATTTGGTGTATTAATGATCGGGAAGCTCCTGAAACTCCATGAAACCAACCGGGTGACCATTTTGACAGAGATGTAGGACAATGTTGCAATTTGAAATACTTTTGAACTGCAATGCTAGATTCCTAAAAATCTAAATGGAAGCTCATCAAGTTTTTGAAAAGCAAACGAACAATGAATTCTTCTGCCACACCACATATTTTACAAAAAGCTTTAACCACATTGTGTATCAGTTTTTGGATATCCATACCATTTTCCATGCACCCGACTAATCTCACAAGACAACTGTCTTACATAGTCAACGTTGTATACACTACAAGAAAAAAGACCATACAGTGACGGTCAATTATGTCGGCATAGGGTCAAAAAATCATCGCTCTATGTTACGGTGATTGTTTTTTTAGTGTCGGACAAAGCATCAACATATCTGTGTCGGGGTAACCTATGGCAACGGTAAAGTACTACTGTCGCCTTATGGCAATGTAAGGCGACGACGGGCTACCATAGCTACCATTGTCATATAGTACCATCAGACGAGGCGGGCTACCGTTGCCATATGGTGACCATAAGGCGATGGGGAGCTATCGTATATATATACTTACCATGGAAAGCCTGAAAGGGCAAAATTTTGGTTTGCCTCTACGCCTAGACTTCAAAAGGTAAGCACCCTTCTTCATTGACAGAATCGCCTGCACAACAAAACTTCAAATTATGTTTTGATAAAGAGAAAAAATTTTTTTAAAAATAATAATAAAGCATTTCCTTTAGCAAAATAGCTCTGGTGCCTCTGAAACAATAAAACTTAAGATGGTTTTGGCTACATTTTACAAAAATAAGACATTGGCAAATGGCATGGCTAATTCTCTGTTTATGATTATCTCTACCCATAAAACTTAGCAATATGAAAAAGAAATAACTTAGAATCCCACAACTTAGCAACAATGCAAAGAAACAAACTACAAAGATATTGTCAGTAATTTTCCATTTTAGACCAAATACTATAATGAGCTCATGAGCTCTCAAACTTTACAACTACAAATCCAATCAGAGCAATAGTTCAATGCATCGTATTAGTATATCTTCATGACCAAGAGATCGTGGGTTCGAATGACTTGATCCTATTGTAGTTGAACTCAAAAAAAGAAAAAAAAAACTTAGCTACAAAAAATTCACTTCAATTTCATCATTGCAAAGAGAAACGAACAGAAACATGCCCTACAAAAAGTGGGAAATGCACGCTTTGTTGAAAAGTCAGGTCATGAAGAGCAAAAAGATTCATTCAAAAAACCCAGAGAGGGAATTCAAATTTCAAAAGAGAAATGTAAGAAAATTAAGAAATAAAGGAAATAAAAGAAACCCAATACTATGTAAGAGATACCTGCTCCACTGCTCTGTCATGGAGGAGTATTGACAAAGATTCTTCACTCATTTTGTCGTTTTTACAAACAGTTTCCATACATAAAGAAACTCTCTCGAGGAAAATTCTCCTCACCTCAAAAGCAATAAAGAAGAAGAAGAAAAAATAAAGCAAAAACAAGGCTGTTGAAGATACTGCTTCTTTTACTTAGCAAAAACAAAGCAACTGAGTGATAAAAATAAAGGGTTTTTTTTTTGGATTAAAGAAAAACTGTTGAGGGAAATTTGAGAAATGGGGTTTTGTTTCTGACTCTAAATTTGTGAGTGTGAATGAATGAATGAATCTGCTGCGCCGTCTTGGGAAGTTTATTTCACTCTGTTGTTTGTGCAGAGTTGAAAATTGTCAAGAACAAGGAGAAAAAGGAAAGAATGGAAGCTTTTATTTTGCTATTATTGCTATATTTTAAATGGAGATGGGGGAAAAAGATTTTGTAATATAATAAAATAATTAAAAGGGGAAAATAAGAAAAAGCACTCCAAATCCAACTGCACGTGTAGACCACATTACATGCAATTATTTTTTATTTTATTTATTAAAAAAACAATTATGAGTTTGATTTTTTCTTTTTCTTTTTTTTAACTATGAGTTTCATTTTTCCACGTGCTGTCTTGTCCTTTTCTTCTATTTGTTCTTTTTTATTTTTTTGATATACTCTCCTCCTAATTTTAAAATGTATTTTTACATAAAGAAAAAGAAAACACTAATTAATTACTTAACCTATCTAATTAAATTAGAGTTAAATTATAAGATTAGATATATACTTAAAAGTATTAAAACAAATTTAAAAAATTTAAAACCCACCACATGGTAGGTAATGTCGATGCCCGGTATAAGCAATTTTTTCTCTAATTCGAACACTCGACATTTGTTCCTTACAAACAAGACATGCTTGATAGTCTTTCGTACTTCATACCGATAAACCGTCGTAAGCTGGGAAATCATTTATAGTCCACAAGATAGCAGCATGGAGTTTGAATTCTTCTTCTTTGAAAGCGTCGTACGTGGGAACCTCATTTCTCCCTAATGTTTTCAATTCTTCTGTTGATGCCGAAAATTGGTCAACGGTCTATCCACAGTACTATTTGTTTAGTAGAGGACGAAAGGCCTGCAA
>JBBMEG010000022.1:13964477-13988683 GCA_037832605.1 Cyclanthera cordifolia
ATAGTGAAGTTCTTCTATCCTTGCCCGTGGGTTTTACCCTAATTTGTTTAGGGGTTTTCCACGTTAAATCACTGTGTAATTCTTTCTCTTCTTCCTCTTCATTATTGTTATTGTATTCTCAATCTATTTTAGCTGCGACTCTGCTCTATTCAATTAAACAATCACAACATTCTCTACTATTATGAGAATAACAATAAAAGAAGTTAAAAAAAGATGTATCTGACCATGAGAATAACAATCACAACATTCTCTACTAAAAATTAGCTAGCATACTCTGTAACAACAAAAATAAGAGCAGATTAAGCAAGTGCCTCTTTGATCCAATTATCGAACTTGTGACATTAAACTTGATTAACATCAAACAATGAAACCACCACACCAACCACTTTTTTGTGGTAATTGGCATGATGTCAAGAAAGAAGATATAAAAGCCTTGCAGTAATTTTGAACTATATCTCATCTTGTCACACAAGGTCTAACAGGCATAAATGAATTTAAAAGATGAGTTTTATGATTAAAAGATAAGTTAATTCATGTGATACTAAATATGGAAAAAATATAATAATTTAATATTAAAATTTAAAATAATAAAAAATAATTACTAAATTAAACAATATAAAATGTTTGGTGAGCTTACAAAATGTGTCTCCACTTTTTTTTTCGTTTTATTTGTTAAAGATGCATGTTTTTCTGAAATAACACCAAACAATAAAATCACTATGCTACTAATTCATTCGGCATTGTGCATGTACTTTATTTTTTTTATTTTTGAGAGCAGTGTATGTACATTTTTAAGATAGAAGTGTATATACACTTTTAATTTCTTCTCTTTTTTTTGTTGAAAAAGTATTTACACTTTTAGTGTATATAAGATTATAATATTTTTATAGTAAGATTTTGACACTTTGTTTTTAAACTGAACTAAAGGCATGGCATAGATGAAGATTTAAATTTAAAAAGTCTATTAATGAAACCAACCGTTAATATCTTTCATTTGTTATATTTTCAAAAAATAATAGAATTAAATAAACTTTCCTTTTATTCCCTTGATTATTTGAAAGAAAAAAAACGCTCGTTTTTGTTGTAGGTGAGGATTCTTCCATTATTGTTCCCTAACTTTTCAAATGGAAGAGATACGGCAACTTTAGTGGATACGTTCGACAATCCATTGGAAAATTATGCCCATAAATAAAATAGAGGAAATAATATTTTACTATTTCTTTGTATTATCTATTTCTAATATTAGAATTTGAATTTATCTTCGATCATCATTTTCCTCCCGAATTCAATTATTGTCAAGTTTTTTTTTTTTTTTTGAGGTTATAATATTGAGTTGGAGATTCGAATCATTGATCGAGTAAATGCTAGTGTATCATTAATGTTAGTGAGTTATGTGTCATGGTCATGCTTGTCCAGTGCATGTTGCACGTGGCCGCATGCATCCTTACACCTTTTTTATCATGTTTTCTTACTATAGTATTTACTTTTCATGTTGTTGTTATTTTCTTTATGTTTTGGAGCCGTATGACTCCTCGTCATTTTCATGTGCAAGCCTGTCATATCAAATATGACCCAAAATGTATTATAGGGGTATGACTTCTTGAAGCTTCCTTCCTACCAAGTTATATGTTGAATGCAATATAGTTGAATTGGTCATTGTTGTATTTTCATATAGCCTTTCAAAGACAAAATGTATTTCCAAATCTTCTTTCTTCTTTTTTCGAAAATCTTTTCACGAGGCCCATGATAAAGGTTGCACCCGTTGTGTCATCCGCTCTGCAATTGTTATTTGGCTGACTTACTCGTCGGGTTAGAGCAGGTGTCCACAATAGCTTTGCAAAAACAACGAAGTTGGATCGTGACAGTTGGTATCAGAGCTTTGTTAGCTCCATTTGAATGTTTCGCAAGAATGTATGAGAAGAAAACAATGAGCAAGACCAACACTAACCAGTTGGTTGAGTTGGAAGAGGAGATGCTTTTATCTGAAAGAGTTCCCTGACACTGTTCTGTTTTTAGAATCTCGACTGGATGAGATAAGTTCTAAAGTCGACATGATTGATGCAGTAGCTGGCTGCGTAGACGGGATGTCTGTTCAAGAGTTGATGATGAGGGTCGAGATCCTTGAGGACAAAACGCCACGACTTGCGGTGTCCGATGATGGTGACAGTTCATCGGACTCTGTTGTCCATATCGAAGAGCGCGTTGAGAACATTGAAAACGCTCAAAAGTCTATTTCTCAGTTAGTCATAGACCTTTCTGAAAATGGTAGAGCGGCACTCGATGGCCTAAAGAAAAAAATTGGGCCTAGAGGCGGGTTTGGATAGGAGCGACTACGAATCGTGGTTCCACTCGCGAATTGAAGCTCGAAAGCGGCTTCAATGGAGTTTTTCTGGTGAGGGTGAAGGCTTGTTTGGAGATAAAGAAGACAATTGCAACAACCGACTTCAATCAACGTACTAATCGACTTCAATCACCAGACTTCAATCAGTGTACTGATCGACTTTAACCACCAGACTGATCGACTTCAATCACCGGACTTCAATTAGTGTACTGATCGACTTTAACCACCAGACTGATCGACTTCAATCACCAGACTTCAATCAATGTAATGATCGACTTCAATCATTGGACTGATTAACTTCAATCAGTGGACTAATTGCTTCAACCAGCAGACTTCAGTCACTAGATACATCGACTTCAATTGCTAGACAAATCAACTTCAATCACTAAACTGGTCGTCTTCAATCGAATTTTGGACCAAAGATTTTTGGTCATTTTGATAGGCTCACCCAAAAGAGTTGTTATAGGTACAATAGTTTCAAAATGTGCTATACACCAAATATTTATGATTTTTTTTAATATACATGGAAAAGCTTCTATTATAAAAAAACAATATAAATTGAAAATTTATTTTATCTAATAACTTAATAAAATTATTTTTTTACATAAACAAAATAATTAATTAAATATAGATATACGTTTAATAATGCATATTGATGTAAAAAAAGAATACATTTTTTAAAATGAAGTGTTATTTTAATGATTTTGAAATGAAGAATTAGGTTGAATATTTAAAATTGAAGATATTATTAAAATTGAGTATTTATTTTAAATATTATATAGTTTAGTTATTGTGAAAACTTACATCTAAAACATTCCCGTTGAGACGAAAATGATATACTAAAATCCTTTGCATGAATAGTTTAATACAATCATTAGAATAAGATAATTAAAAAGAGATGTTTTGAAATTGGCGAAACTGAGTTGACGACAGAACACGTTTTTTTGACATTTCGTGCTTCTCTTCTGTCCTCTCCACTGTGCTTACCACATACACTTTCTTCTGGGGCTGGTTGTTCGTACATTTTCATACCAATTTTTTTTAAAAAAAAAAAAAAAAAAAAAAATTAAATACTTTCAAATAATTATTAATCGTAATTATTTAAATATTTAAAATAAATCTCATTCTAAATAATAATTCTAAATATTCTTTAAAACTAAATATTAGCAAACTCTATAATTATTATTAAACATTATTTTTTTAAAATTTTATTCTAAATAGTAATTTTAAACACTTTTAAAAATCACATTCAAACAAAGTTTTTATCGCAATTATTATTAATCATTACTTTTAAATATTCAAAATAAATTTTCATTCTAAATGTTTTTAAAAACTACATCAAAAAAAGTTTTTTAATACTACAATCATTAGTTTTAAATACTCAAAATAAATTATTTTAAATACTAATTCTAAATACTCATAAAATCTACGTCCAAATAACCTTTAAATAAATAATAACCTCTAACCTAATTATAAATATATATAAAAATAATGGTTTGATGAATGAAAGGGATAATATATTAAAGATAATGATTTAATGAATGAGAGAGATAATATATTAAACATGCTATGCATTATTATTTAAATAATTATAGTGAAAGTATGTAAAGTACTCAACGTTTTTTTTTTACGAAACTGACTATAGAAGGTGAAAATTTAATTTAAAATCTAATTACCCACGCAGGGGATAACGCCTTGAACACTTCCTGGTTATAAATATTTCAAATCTGGTCTAGGACATCTTCCATGCAATATGATTAAACATCTTCCATTGCATTTAAATGAGATAAGTCATGCGCTAATTTGTTCGCACTCTTGTCACATTATGAGAATGAAACAAAAGACAAATTGATAGTAATCTTCAGACAATCATCAACAATCAATCCCAAATCATTCTTGGTAATGTTACGAGACTAAAGCAATAACGCGAGACGTTGATTATGTGTCTCCATCTCCACCCTATCAAAACCAAGATCTCTCGCCATCTCTAAACCTTTGGAGATCATTATGCATGGCTTCAACAAATTCAGAATCAAGAACCCATGTAAGCGGACGACAAAAAGGGAACATCACTCCCCAAAAGAGTTTCTCTCCACACCCTGAATGCCACTCTTATATTCAAATGTTTAAGTAAATCACAATGTTAGAAATAAACTCTAAATTATAGTTTAAATCATGATGCGATACACTTTTTTATTAATAAGCTAGCCCCCTAGTCCAAGCAGAATTGCAACCCTTACCGACTACCTATGTTGCATATGTGAGCCCTGTTATATTTAGGATCTACTACCACGTCGTAAGGCCAAAACCTAGATACTTTAAGAGTTTTTTATTTTAACCATTTCCAAGTACTGTCTCCAACCTGAGATACTTGAGGAATCATGCCCAAAACGTCTCATTTCTCAATCACTAGGTCATCCCTCGAGACAATCTCGATGCAATGTTAAACCAAAATTTTTTAATTTGAAAGTGATTATGAAGTCATTGAGAATTTATTATTCATCTCTAGAGTTTGACATTAAATTCAAACATTTAGGAATCGAAATTATTTTGAGACGCTTTTGCATGTATATTTAAAAAAACCATAAATATTTGGTGTATAACATATTTTGAAAATATTTGCACCTATAGCAACTTGTTTGGGAGGGTCTATCAAAATGACCAATCAAAATGAAGTCGATCTCTCTAGTGATTGAGGTAGATCATTCCAGTGATTGAAGTCGATATGTCTAGTGATTGAAGTCGATATGTCTAGTGATTGAAGTCGATCAATCCAGTGATTAAGTTGATTTGTCTAGTTGAAGTCTGCTGATTGAAGTCGATCAGTCCACTAATTGAAGTCAATCAGTCCAATGATTGAAGTCAATTAGTTTGGTGATTGAAGTCGATCAGTATACTGATTGAATTCAATCAACGGTTTCTATCGTTCTCTCAATCGATTCTTTTATCAATTTCATTTCTCTAAATTGATTTCCATAAGACTCTCAGATTTCTCAATCGCCCTCTTTGTGTTATTTCAAACTCTTAATCGGTACGTATTTTGAAACCCTAATAAGTATGATGGATGTGTTAAGTGATTGAATTCGATCAGTTAAGTGATTGAAGTTTATCAGTACACTGATTGAAGTCGATCAGTTAAGTTATTGAAGTCCATCAGTTAAGTGATTGAAGTCAATAAGTACGCTGATTGAAGTCTATCAGTTAAGTGATTAAGGTCTTATAGTTTAATGACTCAAGTCTATCAGAGAAGTGATTGAAGTCTTTATCCCACTATATTCTTCATCTCCGGACAAGTTTTCAGCGGACTGATTTTCGCCAGAAAAACTCCATTGAAGCCGCTTTGGAGCTTCAATTCGCGAGTGGACTCATCTGCAATGGCCGATTTCAATCCAGGCGGTCTCAATACATTCCGCAATTGATTTCAATTCGCGAAGGTTTTGGAATGAAAATTCTGATATCGTTGGAAAACTCCATTTAAGCCACTTTCGAGCTTCAATTCGCGAGTAGACTGATCTACAATGGCCGATTAATTTCAATCTGCAATGGTCGATCTCAATACCTTCCACAATCGATTTCAATTCGTGAAGGTTTCAGAATGAAAATTCAGATTTGAATCGGAAACCAGGGCAATGAATTTTAAGAGAAGACGAATTCGTAAACCAGGGCAACGAAATCAAGAACAACCAAACCAAAATAGAGAATCAACGATTTTCATTCCATAAATCAAAATCGAAACAAAAATTTGAAGAATCAAGAGAAAGAAGAAGAAAGAAATCGATGTTGTGTTGAAAGAAACAAAATCGGGAAGAAAAAAAGAAAAATGAAAACGTGGGAACCAAGGGTAAAACCGAAAATATGAAAAAAAAAAAAATTATGTCATAAACGTATTTTTGAAAAGTTTGTGCTATAATTATAATGTTCCTTACCAAATGTGCTACCCACATTAAATTCCCTTATTTTAAATAATTCAAAATAGAAATCGATTTCACCAAATAAAAGAGTAATAAGTTATCATTCAAAATTTAAAAAAAATATGAATAAATTTCTACCTTATCCTACCGATTTAGATTTTCAAACTCATCCCAAAAATGGTACTCGATGTTTCTTTTAATTTCGCAAGTGTTGAACTATTATCTATTTTAAATAAAGTTTGTGTTTAAATTTAGCATGTCTCTATATAAGATGTAAGTTTGATTATGCATTAGCGGTTAAGGCCCCGTGATTGACTCTATGTCGGGTTGGGTCCTTACAATCGAGCCGAACAAACTTTATGGAAATCAGCCATGTTTTCATCACCATCTAGAAGTCAAGCTTTCTTACATCTTTAGCGCCATAGGTGACCTTCATTCAAGGAAATCATACTATAAGCAGCTTTTTGCGAAATACGTCTTTCAACGTCGGATTGAACAATGAAACCATCTTTTTCCAGCTTATCAACGAGTGATATCCTCCAAAATCAACTTCTGAGAAGCCTGTGTGGAAAGAAAACTTCATATTTCCATTTCCTACACCTTTGCATAATCATCTTCAATGAAACCGTCGAATTGTAAATATTTTTTATCTCTGTTCTTTTAACTTATGATTTGCATTTATGTGTTAATATTAATTAGTTGTTTAATTAATTGAATAGTTAGTCTGATGTTGAAATTAATTTCTTAATATATTTATCTTATGATTGTTGTTTATCATTTATTTTATGTATTTATCATATTACCTTTGTTTTTCAATACATAAAAAGTATGGGTGTAAATGAGGTTGAGTTAAACAACCCAACATAAATTAGGATCTAGTTCTGCTTTCATGAACTCCTTGAGCTCTTCGAGGAAGTACAAATAAACATCTTGGATTTGATCCGGATCATACGGATCTTTGATGAGATTTGTTCTCACAGCCAGGCTCTCATCCAACAAAAAGTAACTCATAATTTTATATGCACTTGATGCTGCGTCCTGGGTAATAGGGACATTGTAGTTTAAAAACTTCCATTTATTTTGATTGTATGCATATATTGGCTGAAAACTGAAAAGGGCGTTTAGCCCTATGTTTTTTACCATCATGTATACCTTCTTCAACTATATATGAAGAGGAGAGTTTTTGGACCAATCCAAAATTTGATTTAGTGAATTCATCAACCCGTCCAACCTTTGTGTTTGAGTATTGAATTTGGTTGTGTTAGTTCGGATTGTCTAGTTATCTTAAACTAACTAATATTTTTTGACTAGTTCTATTGTTAGTTGTAATGTGCTTTAAATTTTCATGTTTCATGTTATATTAGTCATTGATAAAAAGAAATTCAAATGTTTAAGTAAATCACAATGTTACAAATGAACTCTAAATTATAGTTTTAATCATGATGCGATATTTTTTTTTTTATTAATAAAGCTAGCCCCCTAGTCCAAGCAGAATTGCAACCCTTACCGACTACCTATGTTGCATATGTGAGCCCCACTATATTTAGGGTTTACTACAAGAGTTTTTTTTATTTCAAGCATTTCAAACTGTCTCCAACTTGAGATACTTGAGGAATCATGCCAAAAACGCCTCACTTCTCAATCATTGGGTCATCCCTTGGGACAATCTAGATGCAATGTTAAACAAAAAAAACTAATTTGAAATTGATTATGAAGTCATTTAGAATTTATTTTTCATCCCTAGAATTTGACATTAAATTCAAACATTTAGGAAGCTAAATTATTTTAATAGGCTTTTGCATGTATATTTAAAAAAAAACCATAAATATTTGGTATATAGCATATTTTGAAAATTTTTGCACCTATAGCAACTTGTTTTGGGCGGGTCTATCAAAATGACCAAAAAGCCTTGGCCCAAAAACTGATTGAAGTCAATCAGTCCATTGATTGAAGTCGATCTGTCTAGTGATTGAAGTAGATCATTCCAGTGATTGAAGTCGATCTATATATATAGTGATTGAAGTCGATTAGTCAAGTGATTGAGTTGATCTGTGTAATGATTGAAGTCTGCTGATTGAAGTCGATCAGTCCGCTGAAGTCAATTAGTTTGGTGATTGAAGTCAATCAGTACACTGATTGAATTCGATCAATGCTTTCTACCATTCTCTCAATCGATTCTGTTATCAATTTCATTTCTCTAAATCGATTTCCATAAGACTCTCGGATCTCTCAATCGCCCTTTTTGTGTTATTTCAAACTCTTAATCGGTACGTATTTTGAAACCCTAATCAATATAATAGATGTGTTAAGTGATTGAATTTGACCAGTTAAGTGATTGAAGTTTATCAGTACACTGATTGAAGTCAATCAGTTAAGTGATTGAAGTCAATAAGTACACTGATTGGAGTCTATCAGTTAAGTGATTGAAGTCTTATAGTTAAGTGATTGATGTCTATCAGAGAACTGATTGAAGTCTTTATCCCACTATCTTCTTCACCTTCGAACAAGCTTTCACCAGACTGATTTACGCTAGAAAAACACCATTGAAGCCGCTTTCGAGCTTCCATTCGCGAGTGGACTCATCTGAAATGGTCGATTTCAATCTAGGCGATCTCAATACATTCCGCAATTGATTTCAATTCGCGAAGGTTTTGGAATGAAAATTTTGATTTGAATCTCCAAGAAAACTCCATTGAAGCCATTTTCGAGCTTCAGTTTGCAAGTAGACTGATCCGCAATGACCGATTTCAATCCGCAATAGTCGATCTCAATATCTTCTGCAATCGATTTCAATTCGCGAAGGTTTCATAATGAAAATTCAGATTTGAATCGGAAACCAGGGCAATGAATTTTAAGAGAGGACGAATTCGTAAACCAATGTAACGAAATCAAGAACAACCAAACCAAAATAGAGAATCAACGATTTTCATTCCATAAATCGAAATCTAAACAAAAATTTGAAGAACCAAGAGGAAGAAGAAGAAAGAAATCGATGTTGTGTTGAAAGAAACAAAATCAGGAAGAAAAGAAGAAAAAAGAAAACGTGGGAACCAAGGGTAAACCCGGAAATACGAAAAAAAAAATCAAAAAAAAAATCTGCTATAAATAAATTTTTGAAAAGTTTGTGTTATAATTATAATTATGTTCCTTACCAAATGTGCTACCCACATTAAATTCCCTTATTTTAAATAATTCAAAATAGAAATCGATAAAAGAATAATAAGTTATCATTCAAATTTAAAAAAATATGAATAAATTTGTTCCTTATACTACCGATTTAGATTTTCAAACTCATCCCAACAATTGTTGAATTAAAAAAAAAAAAAATCATCTTAACAACAACTTAATCTTGTTTCATGTTTTATTAATCAAGTTATGGTTAAGATTATGAATTTTAAATTTCTAGAGCGGAACAAATTGTGATTACGATCCTTTAAATTCTATATGTTTATTGTCATAGTAAAAAGTACATCAAGTGAGAAAAAATAATAATCATTTTGAAGTAAGATTTTTTTAAAAATAAATTCTCAAATGGTCAATGACATATTTATTCAAACAAAATGTTAATATTTTTCATTCAAAACATAATAGCTAAGATGTTTTTAATAGTTTTTAAACTCAAGAATATTTTTGAATCTTTATAAAGTTCAGAACATTTTTTAAACCAAGTTTTAAGATTTTCATCTAAATCTAACGGTAGGGATATTTTTACAACATTTAGTAAAATTCGAGGATATTTGTGAAACTCTTCAAAGTTCAAAGACAATGTTAACAAAACTTTTAAAATTCAAGGGTACGTTTCATCATTTAGCCATAATTTTCCACCCCACAAATTGCCACAAAAACAAAACATGATATGAATAATATTGAAAAATTGAACATTATATTCAATCAAATGACCGATAAGATAAGATGAATAAAATCGAACTAGTTTCGACTTCAAAGCAAAATCTTAAAACATGAAAAAAAAAAAAAAAAGAAAAGAAAAATTGAATTGGGAGGATGGTACGTATGGGGTTGTCTTGTAAATGTTGCAAAAGGATGGGTTTTTGTTTGTAAGTGTATTGTTACAGAACATGTCTTTTGGAACATTATATGTAGAAATGTTTTTGGAATGTAAACATAACAATTTTGTGTCCAAACATCAATGGACAAAACCATGTAACACATTTAAGATTTTCCCAAACCCCACCTTATCTCCATGTGTGCCTTTCTTGGAGAAAAAAAAAAAAAAAATCTAAGGTTAGGGTTATGTCTTCTCTCCCACCATTATTGTTAAATTATACAATTGGATATCATAATTCAAGTATAACTAAAATTAAAAAAATAAAATAATTTACTCGTAAGATAATAAATATCTACCGTTAGTTAATTTCAAGATTAATAATAATACATCAAAGCGAGCATGTGAGAATTGTTTTAATTTACTCGTACTGACACTAGTGATATATTAACATCTATTTGATAAAAAGAAAAGTTTCTAAAAAGGTGTTTCTTAAACCCCTCTGAAACTCGGACGTTACAATAATGCATTGTTTTACTAACTTCATGATTATAATTAGTATATTTAGGATTATACGCTTACTAATTAAAAACATGTGAGAATTAGAGAGTATTTATAACAATTATTCTGATTTTGATTAATTGAAACAGTTGAACAATAATTGGCACCAAATATCTCATTATTTGGTAGAAAGGGTAAGAAAAGTAGGTGCAAGTAAAATAATACTCAGCAAATGCATTATATGAAACTACAAATAAATGCAAGAAATCCAAAGGCTAAGAGTCAAATAAAATAACTCTAAATAACTTCCTCTTTTCTTATATGACATGATAAGAATAGAAATAAATAAATAAAATAAATAATGATTGGGATGTTTCATGAACTAATTAAGATGTTATTTGACCAAACAATAACTAATTTGTTCAATAATTAAATCAATCAATCTGTCAAATTACTCTTCCTATCACCTTACTAATAATTGAACAAAACTTATCCATCTTGTTAAAAATAATTTCAGTTTTTTTTTTTTTTTTTTTTAATTTTAAATCTCAATATGAAGATACATTCCCTTTTCCCACGTACATATCATAAACTATTTGATTTAAATGAGGGTTTATTTGAGATTAAAAGAACAAGGGTTAAATTCTCGATTTATTCCATAAGGTTTGATCTTAGTTTGAATTTAATATTTATCTCATATAGTTTAAAAGACTTAATTTAGAGTTCAAAAAAAAAAAAAAAAAAAAAAAACTTAATTTGAACATCATCTTTGAGCATGAATATATTTTTTTTTTCTTATTTTTAATTTTGCATATCAATTACTTAAAAACATATGTGATTGACTAAAATGTTACAAATTTAAACTTTATGTTAGAAAGTCATTCAACAATGATCTAATATATATATATATATAAATAATGATTTCTCAAAAATGTTTTTACATAAATAAATTATTTCATTAACTTTTTATAAATTTTGAGAAGACATAAATGTCATACCATAATAAATTATGAAAAAGACATAAAACCTTCTAGTTTTCCATTAACTTTAAACAAATATATATAGTAAATAAAATATGAAATATTAAAAGATTTCATAATAAATCATAGATAATATCAAACTAATACCTTAAATATTTATTAATATTCAAATATCAAATATCAAATTTTCACAATGTGTGAAATTAAATTGAATCGCAACTAATCAAACAAACAAATACGAGATTTCTTTTGGTTTAATTACTAAAATAATCTTTGATCATCTAAAATCACACACTATAAGTTAGTATAAGAGAGTAATTATTTCAAATACACACTAAATAAATCACAAATTTAATTTGCTAGAATTGTTTGGTTAATGTTGAAATTGTTTGCATGAATGAGACATTATTTTGTCATTTGTAGTTTGGAGGAGCTTTGTTGTTGTATCTCGTCGGCAAATTAACGGCTAAGTCAATGCCAAACCCTAATATTTAATCACAATAATGCATATATTATTTTTTTTCCACCTCAGCTTTATATAAATCATTATTATTTATTGATTTTAGTTTTTTTTTTTTATTATTGTGTTTAATAAGTCGTCTTTAAGCTTTGGAATGCAGCTTTACATTATCCACACCGTTAACTAAATTATTTAACGACGTTTCTGTCGGACAAACATGAGTTGATTTCACACTTAACTAACTTTTGCTTTCTTTTTTTTTTTTAATTTATTTTTTATTTTTTGCTTTTTGATAGCCACAACTATTTTAACGTACCTTCACTATCTTGTGACAATATTATTACGTCAAGTAATGCTTAGAAAATTAATCTTTTATGATACTATATTATATTGAGACATTAATAACACGTATTTATAGTTTATTGATAAATAAATAACGGTAGTAAAAATCAATGTCAATAGTCAAGTAATTTAAGACAATTATATTATAGTCATGGTTAAATCATTAATGACATGATGTTAATGTCATGATTGAACAATTAATAACACATAAACATAATCATTAAGAAAAGATTAACCACACATTAATATGTTATTATACATTATCGATTGACATTTTTTTAGTCTTTGATTTATGTAATATAACTATTTATTTTGTGACTATTTACACCTGTTTTGTTTTCTTTACCTGTCATGAAAGATTTATTGTATGCATCCACAAATCTAAACAAAAGAAATTTCAACAAATATCATTTCATATATGAGTAAACAATTTGTGCGTTTCACTTGAACAAAAAAAAAAATCATGGCAAAACCAATACACACTTGATAATTTGTAAAATGTATACAAAGTATTTGAAAACTAAAAAGTTTACATCATCACAAAGAAGCATGGTTTGCTATCCTTATGCAAAATATACCTGGTTGACAACTCGTACGATAACGATAGATGCAAACGATGCACAATTTCAACGAAGTATCTACACAATATAGTAATAAAACTTTAAATTAAAAGTTGCAAAAGAAAATATAAATATTCTTAATATATTTAACATTCATATCAAACATCAATTTGCTCATCTAATCCCAAGACTAAACTTCTAAATGGAGTGGACGAAAATAAACAATTACAATAGAAATTTAGACCAAACCTAAGAAATAAAGCAAATTGTTCTTAAAAACTAAAGATTAACAAACAACTGACAATGATGAATCCATTCTACAAGATTTGGAATAGAAATACAAACTTAAACATACACAACTACAAAATTTTGTTGATCATTCGAGATTGGCGTAGATGAAAATAAATAGAACAAGTACAACTACAACACAAGGATCGACATCCGACCACCTAACAACGTATAGCTAGCCATTCATTGCTTATACCTCACCTATTGTCATAGATAATGAACTTTTATCAATTGTTAATCCCAATTCTTTTTATGTAATACATTGTTGTCTAATAATCAAAATGTACAATCCATAATCAAATACAAACAACAATTATCAACCTCTCATAAATACAAAAGAATTAATAATTACTTCCTATTCATTAGATGTAGTTCATACACAATGACTTAACTGCCCCCCCAAACAACATCTAAAATTAAATAGGTAAAATTCTACATTTGGAGAAAATAGTAAATATATATATATATATATATATATATATTGAAATATAAGTTTTAGAAGGATGCAGTTGGAATTTATTAAATTGAATGTAGTAGTGAAGTTGGCAGGATATGTTTTGACATGTAGTAGATATATTAAAGTGAGGAAACTTGAGAAAAATAAAATAACATAGTGTAAATTAATGAGAATTCCTTCTAATTTGTTGGTTGTACACACTTTCATATGTCACAATCATACACATTTAGAGTACTCATGAAATGTGAACATCAACTTTAGAGAGATGCTAACTTGTATTTTGTTGGAGCATGTGAATGGCTTCTTTTGTAGACAACATATATAAAATTTTATGAAATGTGACTAACATCTTATTCAATTTTAATTCTTACCTATAATTTTCTCATATTGATACCATGTGACACTGTCCACAACTTCATTTTATTTATATTCAATAAAATTAAAATTAAATTGATCATGGGTAATTTTGGATGAGGTAATTGATGGGGGGAGGGGGGGGGGCCCAAGAGATTAGTAGACAAAGGGTAGCAGACATGTTTGAAAGCTGCATGCCTTGTTTCACCCACAACTCTATATATTGTGTGTGCATATATGCTATTATGCCTTCATATTTGTACTTGTCCAATCACCTCTCTCATTTATTCAATATATTTGGGGCCCTTTCTCTTTTCCATCACCAAAATCCTATTTTCATTTTATTTTATTTTATTTTATTTGCCCTTCAATCAATATCATTTATTGATTTATAATTCATCTTCCTCTTTTGTTTCTCATTTTATTATAAGTTATATTAATCTATTTCTATTCGGTGTTACCTTAGGTTTTTGAGTATTAAGCATAAACACTCCTATACTTCAACCACCAAATTATAAACCTAGCTTTGTTATTATTATTACTTTTTTTTTTCTTGAATTGGTTCTTAAGAAAAATTATTCTTCTCCCCGAACTAACACATCCAAATATATACTATCTTTATTTTGAAGCAATACATTATTTTCTATTTTTCATAGTCATTTTATTTTTTTTTAACAATTTTTAGTCTTGGGAGAACGTGGATAGACAATGATGCTAATATATTTAAGAAAACGTATTTTAAAAAGTCAATCATTATCTTTGAAGTATGAGTTGAACCATGAGTTAAATGATCTAATTAAAAATTGTAGAGACCATCAAGAAAACTTATTCATCTGATTTCCTCTTTATGCTGAATCACTTCAAAAAGCTGAAGGTTTTATGAGTTCCTAGTCGACATTAAATCAATTGAGATTACTCATATTTCTAACAAAAAAAGATCAATCAAAATAGCTTATTTGAAGCTAAAGATCTTCAAATTCTTAAATCCAACCTATTGGAATCAAAATATCTACACCGATAAACAATTTTCAAAATCATTCATACCCTAAACTTATTCATACCATGATTCAAAGTTTGGTACAACACCATTTGGTACCAAAACTATGAACATTCATAGCTCATTCATTTTTGTCAAAACACTTATAAAATAAGTTATCTAATATGCTTCATTGATTGGTGGAAAATCTTTGGTCTCACTAAAGATATATTATCAGTTCCTATCCAAGGAATCATATCATTATTTCCCGGATGTTTATAGTAATTCTAAATTTTGTCAAAAAATCTTTCAGACATTTTTTTACACACTTCCTATTGATTTCTACTTATCATTTTCTTATTCTGTTTTTTACTCTCATTTGATGTTTATAAAAGACTTTCACTTTGTAAAAGAGGGATATGCAAAAGTATTAGCTATGCCTGCTTTATATTTTTTTTAACCTTCTTCTCCCGACTTCCCAATATAAACTCAAATTGTAAAGGTCAAATACATTTGGTATCAGATCCATTGTGTTTCAATAAAACTCCGAAATATTACTCAGATCTATTTTCCACTCTAAAATCTATTATATTCTAACCATCAACAAAATCCAATTATGCTCTAAAGATTCAATGTCAAAGTTATTTCAAAATTTGAAAGGAAAATTACTCAAAGAAGAAAAGGATGAATCAGGATCAAGTAATCATCAAGAATACATGGAAGGTTTGAATCTCACTATTTCAAACATAATGAATCAAAAACTTCAAATTGCAAAAATAGAGGATCGACTTCAAAATTGATCAATTCCGAAGGTAGACGTAAAATTATATACCATTCTCAACATTTAATTTTACTTAAAGAGCATGTATTAAATTTTCAAAACAAAATATTCCAATAGATAATAATATGAAAACTATTATTTATTCTCAAAGAAACTAATTCTACAATATAGAGAAGAATTTAACTATCTCCATGTCGTATTAGTTCAAATTGCTATAAAACCATTATTTAGACTTGGTTTAGATATACCATTTTTATCTCGATTAGAGTTAAAAGTCATCAAAACTTCTCAAATTCTTTATTAAGAATTGTTCAATCTAATCTGGAAAATGGACCTATTTATTACCATTGTTATCCAAATTTTACTTTATCGTTAAAGGATCCAAATATGTTATCAGCTATTATGCTAGACTTATATTCAAAAAACCTAGACATAAAAATTGATATCCATTCCGTAGTGGTTATTTTTCGTATATGTTACAAATTAATGAATACGAATATTTCTTCAAGAGCTCTTAGATCCTCCCCTAATGATCTACTATGCAATAAAAGTCAATTTAGACAACTCATCAATTACTGTCCCAAAAACCTTATCATAAGAACAAATTACAAATTCAACTTTGGAATCTTGAAGATCCAAGACGAAAAAAAAAAAAAAGAAACTCTCAGCCTACTCGTGTAATTGAACACGATAATGACAATGTTGAGGTGAAAATCATTTATCTGAGGTAAAGAAATTAACATAATCGCCCACAGTTATTTGACAAAATTAATTGATTAAGAGTCAAATGTATCGATTATGAACAAAAAATGAAATCAGTACATTTTATTGACTTGCTAAGAGTCAAATGTATCAATTGATGTGGTTAGTAGGTGGCGCACATTTGCCAGTTGCCAAGTATCTAAAACTAGAGTCGGTCAGTTCGGTCGATCGGTGTCGGTTTTCGATAAAATTTGATACCGAACTGACCATGTCGGTGTACTTGAAAATGAAACCGAATCGATCGATCGGTTAAGTCAATTGAATCAGTCAATAAAATTGGTTAAAATGGTTAATTCATTTAATATTTTTTTCTTTTTTATTAAACAAGATATTTATCATACCATTCTTTTTATTGAGCATTTGAGAATTAATTTTAATAAAATGAAAATATAAACTAATTTTTAGAAACACATTTAAAATTAAGTTAATTTTACAATAATTTAGTAAGAAATCTATATGTATATATATATATACGAAAAATATTAATATTATATAAAGAAAATTTTATTAAACCACCGAACTGACCGACTTAACCGACCAAAATCGACCGAAAATGTTTCGATTAATTATTTTTTAACCGACTTCGACCGACATTACAGGAAAACCGACCGACCAACCTAAATTTCATAGGTTTCGGTCGATCAAATTGGTTTTTGGAGAATGTGTAAACACCCATGTCTAAAACATGGTTTTGAACCTCCCACTCTAGTAGTTGAGTCCAGTACATCCAAAGTTATGAAGAAACAAAGTCGTGTTCTCTTTTCCTGAGTTTGGGATCCAATATTCTCTGGTAGTAGTCTTTTAGTTACCACTAGTGAAGGTTAGTTTCATTACATAGAGAAGCTACATACTCTGTTTCTTTAAGTTTTCTCTTGCAAGGTTAGATTCAACTTGTCCTGTTTCCAATTGTTGTTTTTAGTGTGTAACCTCCAAATTAACACTCAAAACATTACTTTATCATAATTCACGTTATCATAACTTGAAAACACGGTTCTAGAGTTTAAGTAGCTATTATACACACTCAATTAACATATTTTATTTGGAATGGGAAAGGATAGTAATTTCTAAAACATAAACTTTTGTATAAGCTAAGCCTAAGAACACAGGCTACAACACGTCATTTCCAGGAAATCCACAAAATACAGAGTTTTGGTGTACTCAAAACACAAACATTATGCTACATTTATTGCTTTGTTTATTACCATGTTTATCCAGACATGCCCTTGTATTATTAAGTACAGACAGGAACTCACCTGGTTAAACTACAATCAAAATGCCACTCGGATTCCCAGAAGTGTCATCAACTGAGAGATGAACTGAGGATGGCCCGGCCAAGCTGCTCCAGTAACCAGATTTCCATCTGTGAAGCATCGGTCTATTGGATCGGGTTCCAACCATGAAGCCCCAGACAATTCCACATTCAGCTTCACGGCTGGGTAAGCAGTGCATTTCCTCCCCTACATATAGTATCGAAAGTGCAGGGTCACTGGAAATCAACAAATAACTGAAGAAACAATAATGTGTAGAAGTGGTATTGAAAATGTGTTGCCTATGTATCGCACATGTATTTTCAAATTTGAACAAGTTTCTGGGGTGGTACTGGTTCTAACTGATCAATCATGATGGGGAGGTGTTGTAATTTCGTTCTTATATCGAAAACAAGGGGCTGTCCTTCAGCAATTTGCTTTCTTTGATGTCTTAAGGAGCATTTGCCTCGAAAAAATCAGAGATTTAGAGGCTCGAAGAACTCTTCAATCTTGGAGGTGGTTTGAGGTTCAATGTCCCTATGGGAATTTCTGTATTCAAGGATGGTTCTGACCATCTTTTTTCTCATAATCTCCAAGATTAGAATCTGTTTTTGAAACTTTATGGCTTTTAGCTATTTCTCTATAAGACTCCTTTGGCAGGAAAATTTACTCATTCAAGAAAATTTGATTACTGTAGACTAATACAGGAAATGTAAGGAACGGTTTGATGGCATAATTATCATACCCCAAAAACAAAACTCGGGAAATTCGAGTCCGGCCTTAATATTCTCTCAATCTTACACAGAAAGATTAAACAGTTGAAACTCGAATCACAAGGTATGGCTTTAAAATAGTAATTAATATCCCTCCCTCCAAATCTTCCATTCGTCCATTGAGTGGACTTCCTATATTCCAATCAAATAAGATAAGGGGGTATAATTCATATCCTACCCTACTACTTTTTCTTCCTTTTTTTTTTTTTACCGGAGAATCGAAGCTTTGCTCCACTATACCAGGGATAACCACGCCCATCCCTAGGCCAGGAACCAGAAGACATCGAAGGAATGGAGACATGGGAAGTGTCACAGAGTTACCCCCACATTTTTTCCTCAGTCTGTAATACAAATCTTCAGTGTTTCCTGAAATAATGAATGAATTTATGCAGTATGCAGGTGCATGTGCAACAAGTAAACAGTAACCAACATTTACCATAATTCAAAAAACTAATGTAGGATCTGTCAAATACCTGAAGAACACCAGCAGCAGATAAGATCTGTTGCCCATGGCAGATAGAAGCAACTGGCTTCCTAGCCTCCATAAACTCCTTCACAATTGCAATAACCCGAGCATTTAGGGCCAGATATTCCGGTGCTCGACCACCAGGGATTACAAGTGCATCATAACTTGATGAATCCAAGTTTTCAAAGTCAGCAGTTAACGTAAAATTATGGCCTGGCTTCTCACTGTAAGTTTGATCACCTTCAAAATCATGGACAGCAGTTGGACAGCTATCACCAGCCTTTTTCTCAGGACAAACTGCATCGACATGGCAACCAAGAGCTTGAAAGGATTGAAATGGAACAGCTACCTCGTAGTCCTCCATGTAATCCTATAATAGAAAAATAAAGAGAAGAAGCCTTGCTAATATTAGCCATGAGAAACCATGCAAAGTATTCTTCTAAAGACAAAAGAACCAGGAACAAGGTCAGATCAGACTAGTTTTCAGGAACAAGGTATTCAATTGACCCTCATTAAAATGAACTAGGAGAAGAGAGTTAAATTAGGCCTTCAAAACTATCTCATTGATAGCATATGAGGTGCGAAAATGAGAGGTTAACCATTGCACAGAGCTTTGTCAAAACAGAACATTACTTCCTAAAAGTAAGGATCCATAAACACAGACGACCGTTTACCCCACAAATTTGCATCAAATATAGAGGTGACAATGTTGATAGGGGCAACTAAAGTAGCAGAATTAAAAGGAAAAATGATAGAGCCTACACTTTATCGAACAATCATTCATCAATTGTTGAGTCAAGGGAAATTTCTTGTGGTTTGCAACATGCTTATGTTGCTGTAATAAACTCAAAAGTTGCTCAAGGTGTCGCACATGGTCATTCAAGGTTTGACTATAAAACAACAAATCGTCAAAAAGTACAAAGACGGACCTTCTCAAGAACGGTTGGCGAATGGAGTTTATCAAAGTTTGTAATGTTACAATGTCAAAGGCACATTCCTCAAGCCAAAGGGCATTACTAAAGAGTTGTAATGACCCTCATGAGTCCAAAAAGTCAGCTTATGAATATCTTCTTGCCGTACTCAGATTTGGTGATATCCCGATTTAAGGTCAATTTTGATAAATAAAGGGCTCCATGAAGCTTATCCATAATCCAATAACTCTTCTACCATGCGAATAGAAAAATAATTGGTACCATGACCTTATTCAATGCTTGATAACTGACACAAAATCTTCAACTTCCGTCTTTTTTCTTCACATGCAACAAGTGACTAGAAAATGCACTTTGACTCAATTGAATAATCCCAAAGAAAACATTTCTTCCACGGCCTTCTCAATTTCAAATTTTCAAAATTGTGCATATTTATATATCTAACACATTAGTAGGAACCATCCTTGGGAGCCGAGGCAATCTCAATTCGATTATCATTCCTTCGTAAAGGAGGTAATCCAAAAGCTTGCTGGAACTCTATAAGAAATCTGTCTAAAGTCTGTTGAATTATCATAGAAAATTTCAGCATAATCTCACCATTAGCCACTTCTTGATCCATAAATTCAATGAAATTCAATTCCACCAAGAACCCTTCTTTCTCCAAGTTTAATGTTTTAATCAAAGACTTAAAAGAAACTTCAGACTTTACCAGATTAGGATCACCCTTTGATATAATTCTTGATTTCCCAAAATTGAACATCATCTCTAGATTCTCGTAATAGGTCACGGTATCACCCAACCTTGACAACCCATTTAGCTCCGAGAATCACATCAACACTTTCCAATGTCATTGGAAAAAAATTCTTGAATTATAGTGATCTACCCCATCTGCAATGCACCATCCTTACAAACTTTTGATCCATGAGCTGAATTTCTGGTCCCTAGCAGGCTAGCACGATCTCGAAGCCCTCAACTTCCTTCGCAACTTTAATAAACTCTATGGAGAATGGTTTGTGCTTGATTTTAATTGTACATACTTGCAGTCCTTGGCAGAGGAGGCCATGGGGAAAAGGGGGAAGATGAGGAGAGAGAAGTATAAAAGAAGGAAAGCTAATTGTCATCAGTTATCCATCCTTGCCCTTAAAAGTAATGTCACACGTGGTTTCTTAAGATCCTCTATCACGGAGAGAAATTAAAAGAGAGTCAGAGAGGAATCACAAAGCCAAGAGAGATTTAGGAACTTGGCAGAAACGAAGAAAATTTATTAAGTTCTTGGTGTTATGTGCTCCACATCTCATAATTTTCTTAGTCAAAAGCTACATTACAATCCTTTTGTTCAATAACACAACTTCTACACAGTAGAACTATTTCATTTTCTTTCTCCAACCTTCAAGGTTAGACTACTTCACTATTGTAATCTCTCTCGCCTGCATGAAACTCAGTTTTACATTCTACTTGTTCCTCTGTAGCAAGACTATAGAACATAAGCAGAAGGGGCATACTAATCAAATCAGAACTTAATTTGGGAGGAAGTTATGCAGTTGCATATTTGGAAAAGTAGCGACGCTAGTTTGAATTAGTGAGTCAACTATAGTAGGTTGGCCTAGTGGTATCAGCCCTATTGGACAAGGGGAAAAAAAATGAAAACTTGGGAAAAGTTAATTAAAACCCCTTAATAGCGAGCTACTTTGGATATTAAAATTTTATGAATTTCGTAACAACAAACTATTGCAGAGTCAGACAATGTCTCATGAGAAATATTTCGTCAAGGTCATGCAAGTTGCCCTAGAAATTCATGGGTATAAGAAACGAGAACTATTGTTTTGAAGTGCAGAATTCTGGAACATTTGTAATGCACAATACTAGCCTTTAGAATGCACTTCAGAATGCCAATTCTCAATTGGAATAAAGTATGACATCAGAATCGCCAATGCTCAATTCGAATAATTATGACAGTTTGAACTAGTGACCAAAAAGTTATTGGTTCAAATCTATCATTCTAAAATGTTGTTGAATTCAAAAGAATACATTAAGGAATAATTATGTGTCAAGTTTCATCAGATTGCATACGAGTAGAGCATTATATTACTATAAATAACAACATAGTACACTATGTCAGAAATTTATCGTAAGATTTAAGCTTACCCCACAAATAAATAAAATTCGTTTATCTGATCCACTGACATTTCCTCCAAGTGCCTTGACAAAAAGTTGAATAAACTCAGGATGCCCCTCATATGTGGCAGCAGTGATAATGTTACCATCAACAACACATGCTGTCATACTTTCTGGCTCAATCCAAGAAGCACCAGCAGCAGACAATACAGGTCCCACAGCAGGGTATGCTGTACACTTCCGACCTCTAACTAACCCTGCAGCTGCCAAAATCAACTGTCCATGGCACACAGATGCAATTGGCTTCCCAGACTCCGAAAACTTTTTCACCAAACTCTGAACCGAGCTATTCATAGCAAGATATTCTGGTGCGCGTCCTCCCGGGATCACCAATCCATCATATTTGTCAAATTTGATTTCATCAAAAGTTGCATTCAGAGCAAAATTGTGCCCACGAGATTCTGAATAAGTCTGTAACAAACACACAAAATTTAAAATTAGAAAAAACGTTGAACCTATACTTTCACATAAGAATAATTTAGTCCATAAACTTTAGTTTGCAACAAGTTAGTCTCTATTCTTTCAAAACTGTAACAATTTAGTCACTATACTTTCAAATATGTGAAAATCTAACTTTATATGTTCAAATTTGTAGCAAGCTAGTTACTTCCATCGAAAATTTCTCAAAATTTAAGTGTCGTGATTCAATTTCTTTTCCTTAACAATTTTTCCTTTGTAGGTTATAAAAATATTTGATGTTTTTATCAGTTTACAGATTGCATTGCACTACATACATTTGCAGCTCAATTAAATCTTGACAATATATTTCATGATTGGACTAAACCATAACACATCTGAAAGTACAATGACTAAGTTTTAAACCACCGAAGTTCACTACTAAATAACTACAAATTTGGAAGAATAGGACCATAGGTGTTCACTAACCAAATTCAAAAATTAATCAAACAATACATGAATTGGGTATTGCATTGCAGGGCAGCGAAAGAAGAAGCAGAATACAAGAAAAAACTCACAATTTTAAAGGTTGAGTTGTGAAAGGGAATCAGGAGAATGAGATACCTGATGACCCAAGGAGTCATGAATGGCGGTCCGACAGGTATCACCAGCCTTCTTTCCCGGACAGACAGCATCCACTGAAACTCCATATGCCATTAGCGCTTGAAATGGGACCATCGCCTGCAATAGAATCAAGTAAAAGCATCTGAGTTGGTCTGAAACATCCATACGGATTGATTTGAACAGTGCAATTGGATAGTAATGATCGGAGAAGAAGAAGAACAGACAATAGTATCAAAATGAAATTCTCAAAACAGGAAAGAAGGAATTGACCTCATAATCTTCCATGAAATCGCCGCAGAGGAGGAGAACAGATTTGGAGTTTGATTTAGCCATATCCTAATGAACTTCAAACTCACATTCGGCTCTCGTTTTCTCAAACAAACGGTGGGGAAATGATGAAAACGGAGAAAGGATAATATACATCGCGCTGTCTATTGCGGGAAATTTGTCAAATAGGTTTTTTTTTTAACTTCTTATTATTAAAATAGATTTAAACTAAAAAATATTTTGGTTTTTTTTGACGGGTTGGTCATAATATTTTCAGTGCATGTGAAAGACGCACCATGCGTTGATTTGGTCAACTATCAGTTTTCATCACATGCTTTTTTTTTTTTTTTTTTTTTCTCTTTTTCTCTCTCACGGCGCGTTTGGCTAGGGCGTGTTGGGATGGGATGAGATGGGAAATGTTATTAAAACGGCGTTTGAGGGGATGGGTTGGGTGGAAAGTGTTAGGAAAATGGTGTTTGAGGTGGGTTGAGGTGGGATAAAAGTAAATGGATGTGATTGATGAGATGTTTTTTTATAAAAAGTAAAATATATTGTTTTTTTATAAAAAGTAAAATAATTAATAAATAATATTTTTAATTGAATATTTCATTAA
>JBBMEG010000022.1:13988783-14003458 GCA_037832605.1 Cyclanthera cordifolia
ATTCTGTCGGCATTGCATTGTAGGTTATAAATTGAGCACTTTCTGTTTAATTATTTTTCCTGAATAAGGCATCTATTAATCTATAAATATGAACCTTTGCTTTCATGTTTGATACTGACTACTGATTTCTTGTCAATGAATGTAGGTTCATACCCTTTTGAGATATTCTTGTAGGAGGTTTATATCTTGTACTGTGAAAATGTCGGGGGTTTATATCTTGTAGTGTGAAAATGTTGGGGGAAATTTAACGTGTTTAGATATTTTGAAGTGCTGAAAACTTAAAGAAGCACGGACACTAACAAGAGATATAGACACGATACGGACACGTAGACACGTCAGTATTTTAAAATGTAGGACATGGATATGTCGAGGACACATTATTTATTATAATTTTATATGATATACTATCAAAACATAAAATCCAAAATATTAACAAAAATTTACGAAATATGCAAAAATATTTCAAATAAAGTTGAAGATGAAGTTAACCCACGTAGTCAGTAATATGAGTCCATTTAAATCCAATAAAGAACAAAATCTTGTCATTCTTTACCTGCACTCTGAAAGCACACAAATCAAAATTTATAAGCATACCTTAAACAATCTCAAAATACTTTAGTTTTTATCTCATTTTCTTCCTTTCTTCTTTTTTTTTTTTTTCATTTTAGTACATCTATCTTCAGTGGATGTCGTCGTCGATGGCCTCCACCAACATGAAACAAATAAGTCTTAATTGGGATGTCGTGAAGCGTCCGACATTAAAAATAATAATAAAAGAGAACATGGAATTGTGAGTGTTGGACACGTGTCCGAAGAGTGTCTGGAAGTGTTGGTGTCCGACACGGATACGTTGTCAAAATAGAAGTGTTTGTGCTTCCCAGTCATTCTATATCGAAAACCGGTACCACTGTTGATGGAATCTCCAATTTTATTACCAAAATCCTATCAAAGAAGTTCAAAAGCTCCTTACTCTCCTATCTTCTCAAGAGACAATTTCCCTAACAATGAATTCCTCCCAGACCCCTTTCCCTCGCGCGCTAAAGACCCCCAACTGAACTTACAACTTTCGCTCGCGCGCTAAAGACCCCCAACTGAACTTACAAACTCCCACCATTTACACATGAGACACACACGTACATGTGCCAACTTACTAACCAATTCCTTTCTCTTTTTTCTACGCCTAGTATATACGAGCTTCACTACCAGAGTTGTATCACAAAGGTTAACCTAGTATTTTTTTTTTTTGATATCCGTGGCTGTCCGGACCAGTTTGCGTGCACCTCGACTAATGTCGCGGGACATACCGCTTGATCCTACAACATTTGGATGTCAAGGAAACACTAGGAAATTAATTCCTAGGTAGGTGGCCACCACCCATCACCTTATGCACTCCAAGACCCTTCGTGACCACTAGGTCACCCCATGGTGGTTGGTTAACCTAGTAGTTAAAGAAAGGTTTTGGAGATCTAAAAAGTGACGAGTTCAAGCAATGATAGGAAACAATTTCCAATAGATTTCCTTGACATCTAAACGTTGCAGAGTTAGGTGATATGTACTGTGAGATTGGTCGAGGACAAACACAAATATATAAAAAGGACCCATTTATACCCATTTTCATAACCCCTCTCTTCTCCTCTCTCTTGTACATGCAAAGTTACAAGCCCAACCATTAGCTTTCATTTCCCTTCTCCACTACTCGCAGTAACTTGCTGCCACCAAAATAAACTTTCCAAGTATTATAGAAGTATAGATACTCTTTTCATTCATTACTTGTCATGTGCATACATATCATTTTAGAAATGATGTGGAGTTCATCATCATTAAAAATTATTTATAAAACCAAAACTGTAGTGTGTGACCAAGAGACTTAGTATTCCTGTAGTCCTGAAATTTCCTCCTAAATCACTCTCAAATGACTTGTAATAGGCCGGTTGATTGGAAGGGTCGAAGGCTTGGGTTTTGAAGGTGTGCTCTCCACAAAGTTCAAAATCCACTTGTGAGATTAATTTGTACACACCTCCCGTGCCTTCATTCTTTCAATGTCTCCCGGTGTCGGGCCAAGGGATGGGCGTGGTTACCTTGAGTATAGTAGAGTGAAGTTTTGATTTTTCAGTTAAAAAAAAAAATCGGTTTACTGGCTGGTTCATCAGCATCTTTACTCTAGAAATCATTTTTAAAAGTATCGGTATCTAGTGGGTCTAACCTTTTTACTAACTGATTTTTGTTGACTTACCCTCCGTGTTTTAAAAAGCCTCAAAAGGCGTGCCTCAAGCTCAATGTTGGTGCCTCGCCTTGATAAAGTGAGGCGTGTATAGAAAAGCCAGCGAAAGGTGCGCGCATTTCATGAAATCCTTAGGTGCGCATCTACCATGAAGCCCCAAGGCACACACCTTTTGTGTTCGGAGTTCAATTGGAACCTCCAGTTTGTCGCATGGTTTATGTCAGTTGAGCTGTTTGGTTGATATTGCATAGCTGTTTGGTTGTTATTTGGTTGTTATCGCATGCTTTATACGAGTTGAGTTGTATTGTCTTGTGTGTTGGTAAAAATTTAAATTACTGTTGTTCTGATATTTGAATTAATTGTGAAAATTTAAATGTCTGTGATTCTGATATTTGAATTAATTGTCTTTGTTTTGCAGGAATGGTAGAACAATAGGATTATTTCATGGGCAGCTTTTATTCCTTCATCAATTCATGAGCTTTCTAGTTTTCTGCTATGAGGCCTCTTATTCTAAATGACATTTTGTCCCTTACTTTCTCCTTGACTTTTACTTCCATCTATCTATTCTCATTATCTCAATTTCAATTTCATATCAAATAATGTTCAGCATGAAGGTGTTGTGGTAGTTAAATCAGCTAATAAAGAAAATAAAATTGATTATATCGTATTAATGTTATGAAATGTGAAATTGTAGCGATGCGTATATCTACATCATCTACATTAATAAGTTCGGGGAGAGAACGTTCATATCATGACAGTCATCTATTCAATTCTAATGGATACATATTAATATGCTTCTCGTTTTGTCTAAGAAATCGATAAATTTCATCTCAAAATCAATAGGCAATTGTTGTTGAGCTCTTCGAGTCTCATTGAATAAATGTCTTGGATTTTTTTTATCCGAAAATGAGATGATATTCGTTCTCCTAGCTAGGGTTTCATTCAACAAAAAGTAATTCATGGTCTGATATGCACTCTTGGATTGATTTAGATTTGAGTTCACTATTTGATTGGTTTCTATAAATCATAATTTCAACGATCACTAGTTTACCTATAAAATGGGTTTGGTTTTATTACTTTAAAAAGATATGTTTGATAGATTCAAAGTAATTAAATGGGTCATTAAGACAAGAAGTTCTGAGTTTAAAGAAATCATTTGGTGTGTCATTTTATTTTGCAAAATTTGTTTTCTTGAACAATAACATTATATTCAAGCAAACTTCTAGAGACAATGAAAGTTGCAATTCAACCTTGTAAATGCTGAATGAGGTTGAAACTTGAAATCAAGTTGATAAAATGCCGATATTGCCCTCAACTTCTCTTTTGAACAAAGGAGAAAGGGGCACTACAAAAGGTAGGGTGGTTCCTAGATTTGAAATTGAAAGTTTTTAAAGGGGTTGGTTGTAGAAGTTATCTTATTTAACAATAGCATGTCAAAATAGTTGTATTTAAAAGGCCATGTTCTTAAATTCATAAAAAATCAAAAAAAAAAAAAAAAAAAAAAATCCAACTAATCTATCCACCAAGTCATTATATCACTTTCTTGCTTTGTTGTGAGGAATTTTCTTTTCACATATATTCAAATTTTAAACATTCTTCTAATCAATTACTAAGAATGTTTTTTGAAATTGTTAAAGAGTTTCATAAAGGAAATGAGCACAAAAAAGACCCACAAGGAAGAAACTTGTGGTATTTACGTAAATAAAGCCAAAACTAATGCCCTTTACTTGAAACCAAAATACATTATATGAGAAGAAGCTCTTTCACATGGTATTCAAGTTGAAGGAATGAAGAAGCCAATTATGAGAAACTCTTTTTCTCCACCTGCCTTTTGTTTGCTCATTTTCACCATAGCCTTCTTCGTCTCTTCGTCCAATTTAACGGCTGCATCGATGAGTACCAATCGTAGCCTTAGCTGGCTCTCAACCGAAGCTCGATGCTATGGACGTTCAATAAGCGAATGCATGATGGATGTCGAGTTTGGCATAGATTTTGAGATCAATCGTCGTATCTTAGCCACTTCAAGTTGCATTAGTTACAAGTTGTTGCAGTAAACAACAATCTATGCTCTCGAAGAGGTTCGTCCTACTACAATTGTAAGTCGGGGGCCGAAGCTAACCCTTATCAGCAAGGTTGCATTGCCATTACATGTGGTAGAAGCTAAGAAAAACTCATCTTTTTATTCTCTTGTCTTTGTAACATAGCATAAATTTGAGAAAGGAGTTTCCATGTTTGTGTTTATATAATAGAGTGTGTGTTTAGTTTTGCAATTCCAATGAAAACAATAAGCATTTAAACCTAACGTTATCTCAAGTTTTTATTATTATTTATCAATCAAAATATAATAAAATTTGAGAAAGGTCCAAATTTTTTTAGACAAAGATAAAAGTTTTACAAACAAAAGACGTAAAAATGAAAGCATGTGAGCCAATAAAATATTTTCAGAGATTAAACTTGTAATTTAACTTATATTTTCTTGCAAGAGCCATAAACTATTTTATGGAATAAAAACAAGTTTAATAGTTTTTAAAAATGTAATTGTTGTAAAATTAGAAAAGTAGTTGAGAATAGGAAAATGTATTGATAATTTCAACATGTTTGTTATATAATATAACCGAGTAGTGACCCTAATACACTATGTTATGTCTAATATTTGGACATGTACAAGTATTTGTTTAACTATATCATAATGCCTTTCGTGTCATTAGAGTAGCCTAATGTAGTTATTTCGAGTCTTTACTGCAAGTTTCCTCGACAACTATAAAAGAATTCTTCAGTGACAAATGCAACATCTCGGATAACAAATCTCTACAATCTCTACAATCCAAAATATCATTTACATGTTAATACAAGAGAGTCAATCTGAACATAATTCAAATAGTTAAGATATATCTTCGACCAAGAATTTAGAATTCCAATCGACTCGGGATGTTAATAAAACCATAAAAAACTTCAAAGAGGTCGTATAAATCATATATTTGATAGAGATGAATCGACGAATTTGGGTAAACGTACTTTGAAATTGTTGGTAAAAGCTAATTTTTCCAAAGACAAGAGACTTCCAAACCTAAATCCCAAATCATTTTTTAGAACATTTGGGTAACCAGTCACACCCTCAGAATCAAAATTGACGATGGCGACTTCGTTTATCAAGACGCGAATAAAGTCAGTTTCCCTGGCATCGCATACCCGTACTAGTAGAAAATCACAAAACAGATGGACCATTTTATTTAAAAATTACTCTCTTAAAAGTCACACAAAGGATTCTTATGAACATTCAACATGCTAAATTATTTCTTCATAATCTCCCCCTGGATATGTAAGGGGTTCTCTTTTTTCTACAAAATTGCCTCCTCAAATGTGTAACATTTAGAGAAACAGCAGTAAAGGCATACCGTATCACTGCTCGATCACACGCTTAGCCCCATCCAAAGTGTTTTTGAGCAGCATGGCAACAGTCATAGGGCCAACACCACCGGGAACAGGGGTTATCCAACCAGCCACTTTGCAAGCTTCCTGGAAATCTACATCCCCAACCAGCCGGTAGCCCGACTTTCTGGTTGGATCATCAACAGCATTCGTACCAACATCAATGACTGCAGCACCAGGTTTTATCCAACTGCCCTTGATCTAACATCAACCAACAAGTCACCATAAGTATCTAAATCTCTATCCTTAGAGAAGTTTGCGGAATCAACTACGTATTTAGCATTTTTTTGGTTGAATCATTTACCCCCTTTTGTGATTATGAACCCTCATTGCTCATCGTTCAACAGAGGTGTTTATTGTAACAATTCCGATAGAAATCATTTTATTATATCAATGAATGGAAGTATTTGTTTCCTATAAAAAAAACCATTGGACTTCAATAGCCATGCATATGTGGTTCCAACAGCATATGACAAAGTTTAAGGTCTCTAAATGTAACTGTTTAGTTCTATTTTGTACAATGGGGTTGAGAAACCACAAAGCTTTTGGTCATTAACATATTCATTATGTCCTTTTTTGTTTTGGATATTTATGAGCGTCCGGGTCAATTTATGCACACCTGGGCTATTCTCCCGGGACAAACTATCTAACTCTACAACATTTTGTTGTCAAAGAAACTCAAATGAAATTAACTCCTAAACAGGTGGCCACCATGAATTTAACCCATTAGAGCTATTAGACATTCTACTGTTTTAGTTTGAAGTACCAACTTTGATGTTTGTGCTTATATATTCTCTAACTTTGGTATCTTCTGTTACCTCTCTGAACTTGATTCTATTTAGTTCTATTATGGATATCATAGACTAAACAATGAGGCAGCATGCTTACTGTGTGAACATTGGCTAATTTAACACAATGTGGGAGATAGATGATTGAAGAAAGTAGATGACCAGAGTCCAGATATAATTAAGTGTTTGAAGCATCACGCTAAATCGTTTTTATATATCGCGCCAATTTATATTGTTTCACTACCCATTTTCTTCTACCACCATTTGTGTACCACTATTGAAGATGTGTCATCATTTAGTTAACAACATGAAGTACATAAAACCAAAATTTAAAATTTAAGTCTAGAAGCTAAATAGGTAAAACCATCAAACTTTTGGGATTACATTTGTAATCCATCCTTTTCTTCCTATGCTAGTCTAGCACCTAAACAGATTTCCTAAAATAATTAAATCTTGATCAATGAAGACAAACATATATTCAATGAAAGTATGGGTCTATGGGGGAGGAGAAAACAAGGTGATTGTAAAGCTAAGCATACCATTTGCGCCTGTCCTGCTGCAGCAATAACAATGTCTGCTTCGCGAATAATGCTTTCTGGATCGCCAGAACGGGAATGGACAATTGTCACAGTTGCATCTGCTTTAAGAAGCAGCAATGAAACTGGTAATCCAACTATGTTGCTTCGCCCCATAACAACCGCCTTCTTTCCCTTAATACTGATTCCACTTCGTGACAGCAGCTCGAGACACCCCTGCACTTAAGACATTATCTCAGACAAGTGAACTTACGACATGAATTACACCATTTTCTAAGCTATGGCTGCATAAAACCAAATCTTGAACATAAATAAACAAGGAGCTATAGCTCTTCCATTTGACAAAGATTTATCAAGAATGGGTTGAAAGATTGTCCAAAGTCATTTAAAACATTATTGCCTTTGGAGTGCAAGGAAGGAATAAAGGTTCTCGGCCTTTCATTGCAAGCTTCCCAATGTTCAGAGGATGAAAGCCATCTACATCCTTCTCAAGGCTGATTTCTGATAGAACTTTCTCCTCATTTATGTGCTTTGGCAAAGGAAGCTGAACCAATATCCCTGTCAAAGCAACGAAAGTTTTGAACTTCTAAGCATTACAAAAATAAAGGGCAAGTATAAATTTGGTCCCTATGGTTTGAAGAAAGTTAGAGTTTAGTTCTTATGGTTTAAGAATTTAGTATTTAGTCCCTATGGTTTGGAGAAATATAGAATTTAATCCTTATAGTTTGGAAAAATATGGAATTTAGTTCCTATGGTTCGGATAAATAAAATTTAGTCCCTATAGTTTGATAAAGCTAAAAAATAGTCCATGTTATTAGTACATCGTAAGCAAATTAAATATGTAAATGTAACTTTTGATATATGAAATGATGCATTTTTTGTTTGTTCAATCAATTACTCACTCACACTCTCATCATTAAAGACATAAATCACTAACTTTTACACATTTTATTCACCAATAATTACGAACGACATAGACTATTTTTTAGATTTTATCAAACATTAAGGACTAAATTTTAATTTTTCAAACCTTAGGGACTAAATTGTAGATTTCTTCAAACCATAGGGACTAAAGTCTAGATTTTTAAACCATATGAACTAAACTCTAATTTTCTTCAAACCATAGGGACTAAATCTATAATTTACCCAAAAATAAAGGATATGCTAATGCAAAAACTTCAATATCACATATATTAATAGTTAGAAAGGTATTTTTCAGCAATTTGAAGTATTGTTCCAAATTTTCAAACATAAACAAGGGTAACCTTGAAATTTTCTATCAACACTTCAAATACTTAAATGCTTCTAGAAGCTGGGGAGATCAAACTTAAAAATTAATGCCTTCAAAAGTTGACTATATAAACTGCATAGTTTATTATTATTATTATTATATTTGTGAGTGTCTGCCCAGCTCAAGCATATGACCTTTAACACATTTGGTTGCTAATTGCTAATGAAATTTAAACTACATGATTTTCAAAAGCCAAAATGCTCTAATTACAATTTAAAGATGAATCCGTTTATCTAGCACTAAGGCATCTTCACTTTACTATTTCAAAGACAGCGAAGACTATCAAATCTGTACCATAGCACTAAAATTCAAATAAATTGTAAGCATAAAAGTAAGGATGAATCAACCATGAATTTCAGGATTCGCATTCAACTCATGGATCTTGCTGATCAAATCAGCCTCAGACACTTGCTCAGGAAGATTAAAATCGAAGGACTTGATTCCAACTTCCGCGCAAGCCTTTCTCTTCATGTTCACATAGCTCAGCGAATCCTTTCTATCCCCCACAATCACCACCGCCAATCCCGGAACCTTCACAAATCCCACACCATAACGAACAAGAAAAATACTAAAATCAAACAGATACAACACACAATTTGATCGAAATTGTAAGAATACCACTCATGCACAGGAAATTAAACCTTTCCGTATTTCTCAGAGAGTTTCTTCACTTCCTCGGCTATTTCAGATCTGACGGTCTGAGCGATTTCCTTGCCGTCGATTATTGTGGCTTTGCGCTCGGATTCGGACGCCATTTTTGCAGGTGACGGGCGAAATGCGATTCACTTCTGAATTGCTACCAGTGACAATCACAGGACAGTGCCGTGGATGAGCTGAGATTGAGAATGATTGATTGAAAACTCACTGAATTGATGCAATCATGGAATTGTTAGTGAGGAATCTGATGGGCTTCGATTTGGGCGATGAACTGTGGCTCGAGAGAAATGGATCCGTCTGTGAAGATCGCGGACCTGCTTGTTCTTGTACAATTCGGTTGGGCTATTTTCCTTGAACATGAATTTTCTTTTTCGTTTTTTTCAAAACCTTTTTTCATTATATACAATATTATCATTGTTTTAAGTTTTTTAAAAACAATGAACGAATGTAAAAAATTAGCATAAATTAGGGAAGTGATACTTCAAAATTTCAATCAAATGATCATATGATAACTTCAATCGTCTTAAATTGATTGATTTAATCAAATGACATTCAAACAAAAGTGAAGTTAATTGAAGAATTTAAAAACTAAAATATTTTGTTTGTTTTTTTTGAGTATAAGTCGAGGGAAGGGGACAACAAACAGATATTAATGCATGATTAGTGTCATCTGATCTATGTGTCACGGTCTTCTTTGTCCAGTGCGTGTTGCAAATGACCACATGAACCTCTAGATCCCGACCTCTTTTTATCATACTTTTCTAGTATATGATTTACTTTTCATGTCAGTGAAATTTCTTTTATGTTTTAGAGTTGTATGACTCCTCGCCTTTTTTGACGCACAAGTCTGTCACATCAAATATGTGCCTGAATGAACTATAGGGGTACTAACTCTTGAAGCTTCCCTCCTACTAAGCTATTATATGATGAATGCAAACTAGTTTGTTGTGTTCCTTATTGCATCTTGTCATATACATTTTAAAGCAAAACGTATTTCAAAACGTTCTTTCTCTCTTTCGAAAACCTTTTCTCGAGGCTCATGAAAAATGTCGGTCCTGTTGTGCCACCCGCTCTGCGATTTTTGTTTGGTTGACTTGCTCGCCGGGTTAGAGCAGATGTCTCACGATCGCTTTGCCACAAGAACGAAGTTGGGTGGAGATACTATGCTCTCTTTCACAAAATTAAATTATTTTGTTAGGTATAAAATACTTATAAAATTAAAATAGAGAGGTTATAATTTTGATTATATAACAAATTTCCTTAAATGTATAACGTTGAGTATTTATTTATTTATTTTTGCTTCAAAATATTTTTAATAATAAAAGTTTCCATACCACCTTTTAACAATTTTTATTTTATTTATTTGTTTAAAAAACTATTATTACAACTATTCCACCACCCTATCCTTACTATATGTCCATTCACAATTTCAACTACACTATAATCGATCATTTTCAAAAATGAAAATATGCACTTATGTACTAAAATTCCAACAGTAAAGAGTAGAGAAAATGAACACGAACGTTTTATGTAGTTCGGACGTAAGTCTTAGTCCACGTGCACCTAAGATCAGGTGTAGTTGAGACAATTTTATTACAAAGTTCTACACAATCAAACCAATTAACCAAATACAACAATGAATTACAAATTTGAGAGATTAACAACGCAAGCACTACCTACTCAAACTGTTAGAGTTAACTTGGATTTTAATTTTCTTTGGTTGATTTGTATTATTATTTATAGTTTTCATTCAGTTGGATCGAGTTGGGAATGACCAATTTTCGATACGAGTATTTTTTTAGTTTGAATACAGTATATTGTTTTTTTTTTTTTTTTTTTTTTTTTTACAGATTTATGAACTATGAGCTCGGACCTTTTAAAAAATTAGATAAACACAACCTGACAGCTGAACTAATCAAATTCAAAAATATATAGGTTGAATTAAATTGCTCTAATATACATGATTGGACTTATTATCATATTTAACCATTCGAAAATTTTAGATTGGTCAAAAAATCATCTTATTATAATTCAACTCGAACCATATACACCTCTAATAAATACTTTATTATAAATTCATCAATTCATTAATGTAGGAGTAGAGTCAAACTTTTGACATTTCAGAAGAAAAATTATACTATTTTTCAACCCGAAAGAATGAAACTTGGCTTCGCCGTTGCTAAGCTATTGTTCTTGTTGAACTAAATTTCAAAATGTTAGTGTAACCTTTGTAATTTCTACTTACACTTTACATTTTGCTCTCCCAATTTTGAATCTAATTAATTTTTATTTAATTTTTAAATTTTAAGATGATTATCCATCTGTTATTACTATTTTCTTTTTCCATCTTTTGTATTATTTTGAATTTAAAAAGTTTAATTTTGAGTTAATCCCTAAATTTTAAAATGATTATAGCTAGACATCATTAGTCCCTTCTTGATTAATTTTGAGTTAATCTTTGGTGTTATTTTCATTTTTTTTTCCTTTAGTTTTTTACTATAATTAAATGAAATTTTTTGACCAATTACAAATTTATGTTAATTATTCCAAATTTAATGACAAAATTAAATTAAATTTTGGGTCGCTATTTATTAAAATTTAATTGAATTAAGTGTTTGTCAAATTTGGGTCAAAATTAAATCATATCCAAAGTCCAAACTTCAAATCTGAGCAAATAGTTTCAAGTCTATCTAAGTGGTCAAAGTCCATATAGACAAGTTAGAGAGGGGCCAAGCCCAAGACTCACGTTCAAAAGTCCATTAGGATTCAAAGTCATTGTCCATGAAAACTTTATAAGTAGAAGAGCTCTTTTTCATTTCAAGGGGTCTAAAAATTTGAAAACTTTAAAGAGAATTCACAAAAGCTTGAAGCTCTCCAAATTCAGCCATCAAACACGCTTTCGAAACCTAAAAGTACTTCGTATGTAAAGCATTATGTTCTTCAAGTGGATCATTCAAACAAATCAACAAGTCAACGACCGATCTAGAGTTAAAAAATTCGAGAGGATCGATCATCAAAGAAGATTACAAGTCAACGACCGATCTAAGAATCAATAAATCAAAGACTAATCCAATAATCATCAAGTCAGAGATCGATCATCCGAGTAGATTAACAAGACATAGACCGATCATTCAAATTAATCAACAAGTTAAAGCCCGATTCAGAGATCAACAAGCTTGAAGATCGATCTAACATCAATAAATCCAACCTTAAAAACAAATTGCAAAGCCCTTGAAACAAGTCAACCACTACAGCAGTTGTGAAACTCTAAAGACAAGTAAAACTCCAAAACAAGCTACAAAATCGTATAAAAAAGTCAAACTCAAGAATAAGCTACAAAGCTTTTAAGACAATAATATATGAGAAAGAAATAATCAAAAGAACATATTAGAGATCTTACCACACACATATTCAAATCAATACAAAGACTTTACCTACACATGCCTCGATTCTATCATATCCATCGAAATCTCGTGTGAACCACCCTTAATATCTTTTAAATACATATACATCAAAGAAGACAAAGATCAAAGATATACAAAAACCAACATGTGAAGCACAACTCTTGTTTAAATATTACTGATCAACTATACATAAAAAAAAAAAAAAAAAAAAAAAAAAAAAAAAAAGAGTCAAAAGATGACACACACACAAACACAATCAAGAAAGATGAAATTGCATATTTAGTCCAAACACCAAACACCAAAAAGAGAAAATAACTCTTGAACCAAACACCCTTCATGTCCAAAAGCAAAGGAGTTTCAAGCACCACAATAAGTTTTGAGGGCAGATTGAGCTGTTTGGCCAGCTTCAGTGTAATAGAATTGAAGAAACTCAACATGATCAAATGGGTGGAAGAGTAAAGGATGTTCTTCATCTACAACCTCTTTTGGTGCTTTGATTATATAGCCTGCTTTTGGGACTGAGAATAGTCCTGCTGAGTACCTTGCTTCCTCTCCGCTCATCATCACTCGATGATACGGCGAATACAATCTTCCGTTCGTCCATGCCTATATGGAAAAGCGTTCGAGTTATGACCGAAACAAACGAGAGTATATATAAGAGAATGATCAGAAAATTCAGTATATAAATTTACGTGGTTTATTAACTGTTGTAACTATGTTTAGGGAGAAACTATTTTGTACCGTTTCTCTTAAGCTCTAAGCAGAATAGGCTCGACATAATAAATTCAAAATGGAAAATTTAAAAGGAAATTGTAGGGATGAGTTATTCTCACAAAATGATTACAAATCTAGGCAAATTCTAAAATATTTGTGTCACTATAATCATTAATACTTTTTGATATTGTATTATAAGAAAGTATGTACTATACTCGTTCATATGATCAATAACTACATTTGCTATTTTTATTTTTTTAAAGTGATCATATTTGTAATTATTTTTCAGTTTGACAAGTTTTTCTAACTTAAATCATATTTTATATGGCCCGTTTAATAACCATTTGAATTTTTGTTTTTGGTTTTTGAAATTTAGGCCTACAACTATTACTCCTCCACATAATTTTCATTACTTTAATATCTTCGTTACTCTTGTGTTTTTTAAAAACCAAATCAAAATTCAAAAGTTAATATTGCAAGTTTGATAACCATTTCTTTTTCTGTTTTTTGTTTTTGAAATTTAAGCCTACAACTACTACTTCAACACATAATTTTCATGACTTTGATGCCTACAACTTACTTGTATCTTAAAAACAAAACTAAAATTTGTAAGCTAAAAAAATAACTTCCAAATACTTGTTTTGGTTTATAAAATTTAGTTAGGATTCATATACTTACTTAGTGAAAAGATAAGACATATGTAGAGAATTGAGGTAAATATAGGCTTAAATTTTAAAAACCAAAAACGAAAAACAAAATGGTTATCAAAAGAAGCCTAAAAATATAGCTTCCAAATATTTGTTTTTGTTTATGGATTTTGATTAGAATTCACAAATTTACTTCAGAAAAGATAAAACACACATAGAGAGTTTGAGTAAACAAAGCTTAAATTTCAAAAATCAAAAACCAAAAAAATCAAATGGATATCAAACGAGAACATATAACTTAAGTCTTTTAGGATTGTTGCCGCCAACCTTCCATCAAAGAGCCATCCTGCACCTGTAAATCTCAATTCGCTCTTAAATATATCTCGATTCACTGACAGATCAGTGAAACTCATGCGCTAGCTAGGCTCATCTAGACGTCATATATATCTGATTTAAGGTATTTGAACATAAACCAAAAACAAAACGGTTACGAACGATTATCGTATATAAAAAGTTACTCACATGGAGAGAATCTCCTATCATTGCAACAAAGGAATTTGGGGAAGGTTGGAAGTTGATCCATGAGCCATCTTTGGTTTGTACTTGCAAACCTTCAACTTGATTTTGGTATAAAATGGTAACAATGTTCTTATCAGTGTGGGAGTGAAGGCCAATCTTTGTGTCATTGCTTTGAGGGCCTTTGTATTTCATCACTCTAAGAAGATAGTTTGTTGACTCCAAATGTTCTTCCAAATATTTCTCAAGTCCCAAACTTTCCAAAACCATCCTCCTCACTATTTGGTCTAGCTCTGATAATTGTTGTGAATAAGTTTCTATCACTTTGCTGCAAAAATAAATAAATAAATAAATAAAAATATAATAATAATGCAAAACAAAATTAGTATGATTTTGATTTGGGTATCTTAAAAGGATCATGAGTAAATTTAACAATTATTGGAGGAGCAATCAAATTACATATATATATATA
>JBBMEG010000022.1:14003558-14018802 GCA_037832605.1 Cyclanthera cordifolia
TATATATATATATTTTAAGATAAAATATTTTATTTTATTTGTTTTATACATTTGATTTTTAATTAAAATTATTTATTGCTAAAATTATGTATTCGAATTAATGATTTTCTTTTATAATTTTGAAACTTTATAAAAAATTTTAAAATTGTGTAATTATTTGAAATTGTTATTAAAAATATTTAAAAAAAAAAATATTCGGGGAGAACGTGATAAAAAAAATTAATGAATTTGATAGAGATGGAGAAACAATTTCTCCCTGCCACCTTGCCGCATCTCTAATTTCTTATCTTTTTAATAAGTAATTTTCTCAAACACTTTTAAGATATATGTTATTTATTTATGAATATGTGAATCGAGTTCAATATTATTGTAGACTCGATAATTGAGAAGTCATAAATTCGAGTTTCATACCTTCATAATTTTAAATTTTTTATTATAAATTTATAAGAGGTAAGAATTATGAATTTTTCTAATTATAGATTTTTTTTTGAGGTATTTAAAAATCCAAAAATGTAATATTTAATGAATTTAAACTTTGTACATAAGGTAGTTAGGAAATGAGGATGGGCGGCTGATGGCAGTCAAACTGTTCGATGAAATGCCTGAGAGAGAAAGAGAAGGCGAAATTCGAGAAGAATTGAAAAGGGTAGCTGAGTTTCGAGTCAAAAAAATAAGAAAATTATATGGATATATGAAATTAAATTGGATTTGATTAATGGGTATTTATTTATTTATTAAAAAAAAACAAAAAACAGATGAGATGAGAGAGATGAGGTCAAAGGTTTGAAAGGATAATGCTGCTGAGTGTGTCGGCTGATGCCTTGTTCTGCTCCGTGACTGCGATGGTCTGCGCCGTTGCCTGCCCTTCGCCTTTGCCTTCGCCTCCATTTTTCCTTTTCTTTATTCTTTTTCAACTAATTTTAATATATATATATATGGACGGTTGCACTACTTCATTTTTAATACTACTTAATCATGTTTACAAGTCTTCATTTTCATGTCGAAGTTTTCTTTATAACTTGTAATGGTTACAATGTTCAATATAAAATCATACTTTGTTGTGTTTTAAATTTAAAAATATTAGTCCCCAAGGGGTGTCGTTGGTTGAAGACTTGGACTCGAGAGGTGTGCTCTATCAAGATTCTAGGTTCGATACCTATCTGTGACAATAGTTTGTAGTATCCATTTCAACATTGCTAAACATCACACTTCTTCATATTTAGAGCAATTATACGAGTTTATTTTCAATTTATTGAAAATAATAAAATATAAAAAGACATATTATAAATAAATTAAAATAGTTCTACAAGTATAATTTAAAAAATGCACAAAAAATACGTCTCTACGGAGGAGTTTGGATGTGGAATTATAGAAATGATCATTTTGAATGATTATGAATTGAAAGATCGTAGTTATTTGTAGATAAGTTACAATTAATAATTCATTTGGATGATAATTTTAACAATAATTAGTTTGAACGTGTTAAAAAACGAGCGATTATTTTAATAGGTTAAAAATGAGTGATTAAAATAATTAATTATATTTAAATGATTACACCAACTTATTTAAATATACTAATTAAAAAAAAAAATATATATATATATATATATATATATATATCTTAATTAAAATGCGAATATGTATATGTCATCAAAAAGAAAAATGCAAATAATTATAATAAATATTAAAAGAAAAGAAATAGTTAACGGATTTCACGCATCATTTTGGACATAGCGGCAGTTTGTTGATCTTCGTCATCTTTATATTAAATAAAAAAACAGAAAAGATTTAAAATTTTATTATTAAATAAAAATAATATTCCAAATCAATGGTGATGGAGCCTATGCAGCAGAAGTACATAATAGAAGGAAACAAACATCAATTTTCATTACATTATTATAATATTTTCTTTAAAAAATTGTCATAAGAAAAAAAAAAAAAAAAAAAAAAAAAAACTAACTAAAACCCATTTGTCTGTCTCGTGAAGAGGGAAACATATTCCAAACACAAACGAATAAAAAAAAAAAAAATCATATAATCAAATTCGAATATAAAAATTATTGAAATATTATTTTAATCTGTAACTTTCCGTTTTATTTCATCTTAATCCCTAAATTTTTAAAAATCTAGAAAAGTTTAATTTTAATATTTATACTTTTGTTTCATTCGGTCATTAAATTTCAAATGTACGATTTTACTCTTTAGACTTAAAAACACAGGTTTAAAATAATTTTTAAAAAATAAATTTGAAATTAACATTAATTAAAATTAGTTAATATTAAAAATTTCAATACGTAAAAAAGAATATATGAACATATTTCTAAAATTTATAGCAAATTAAATTTTCCAACATACACACATATATTAAATTTAGTGACTGAAAATGAAAATTCAAAATCTTACAAATCAAAAAAAAAAAACTAAAAAATATAATGACAAAAATGAAGATAAAAAACTAGAATTTAACTTTTAAAAATACATGAAATAAAATAGAAAAAGAAAATAAAGAAAAGAAAAAAAAAAGTGAGACAAAATCGTAAATAATGGGAATAGTGGGAAGTGTGGCACGTGCGAAACGAGTTAGAAGGAATTGCCGGGGGATCCCACTACCCATCGCCATCCGTGGCCAACACTTTACCTGAAACCAGTAGCTTTGGTTGGTTTATGCCAAAACAATTACCATGGGAATTGAAATTAATATTCCTAAATATTAATTAAAATTACCTCGTTAATTTCAATTTTCTCACACTTTGACCACTTTATTTTATTTTAAACCACTATTTATTATTTTTTTATGTAGTGAGGTGTTTGGGTAGATGGATTAATCTACCCCTCCGTCCAAAATAATGTGTAATTATTTTTAACTCTTCTGTCAAAATAAGTATTTACCGACTTCTCTTCTCTATATTCAAATAAACGCTTTTTAACACAACTATATTTAATTCTTTTACCCAGCCAAACACTTTTTACCCTGTTATTTATAATTAACGAGTTATTTCAAATCTTTTATTAAAAATATACAAAAAATGTCAACGAACTCAAATAATATTATGGACTATCCAATCCAAAAAGAAACGTAAAATTGTTGAGTTAAGTTGAACTTTAGTTTTATGATTTTATTTGGGTTGAGTTGGTTTGTCGATTGTTAACCAATTTTTGATTTGTTCAACCTAACCTAATTCAAATTAAGAATGATAATATATATGTGATCGATAGAGAGAGTGTGCAGGAATTATATACTAATAAGATATGTACTTCTTGTAAAAAAAAAAAAAAAACTCTCAAAATAATTCAAAAAAAAAAAAAAATCCAACTCAATCTAAACTCTAAACTATGTAGAGTCCCGCCTCTCGTAACAATTCATGATAAATTATAAGACTCATAACTCACATATCTTGATGTGATTTAAGAGAAGTAATTGATTTATAAATCAATGTACAAGTCCTTTTTTATATTTTACGAGCACGAGTTTTATAACCCTACGCGTTAAGTACACGTCGTGTTAAAACTCCGATTGCATAAAACTACATATATATATTACATATGACCTAATTCAAACATGAGTACTTTGTATCATGAGTGTAGTGTGGAATTTTTATTGTATATGCAGTACTAGAGGCAATGGACAAGAATCTTGCAGAAAAGTTTATAAAGTAAAATATATATATATATATATATATATATATATAGATTTTTTTTTTTTTTTTTTTTTTTTTTTTAAGAAATAATAATAAAAAGTAGTAGGTAAAAAGTTGTGAAACTAAAGCAAATGCTTAGGATTCAAAGGAAAAGAAAACATTTTGTTTTAGTTCAGTGTGGTGTCGGAGAGATTCCAACTCCTACAATATTATAATATATATTATATACATATATTCTACCTTAACCTTGTTAACTATAACATCAATATCCTAGCTAACTAATTTTATTTTTTATTATTATTATTATTTATTTTAATAATTATGTATTTTATTTGCATTTTATTGTGGGATATGTCTTTCTGTTATTTGGTAAAAATATAATATTCGGTCTTTTAAATTAAAATTTAGTTTTTTCGAATCTTTAAATTTTCAAAACATTAGCCCTTTTGTTTGTTCTCTACCATGTTAATAGAATAAGATTCAACTTAATTATATTTTCTAAAGAGAAAAAAAAATATTTAAGATTGAGCCTAATTATTTTTATTCTCCTAAAGTTTCAAACATGATAAAATTAATTTCAAATATCAAAATTTAATCACTAATTAATTACTAAAGTTTGAAATTAATTATTCTTTTGGACAATTTTTGAATTTATTTCCTTCTGGGTGTGAGTATAAATCATAAATTTAATACATAAAATCAAAGTTTGATAAGCATGGGTCAACTACCATGTCATCATTCAAACTTTTTAGTCTAATAAAAATTAGAATAAGTAAATTCCTATTTTTTTTAATCATAAATATGATTAATTAAGCTAAATTTGGTTGATATTCAAAATTTAAATATTAATTTCATATAAAAAAAAAATCAATACCTTCAGATGGAATAGAAACATAATTTCATATAGAAACTCTAAAATCTTAGTGACAAAAAATCTAAAAAAAAAAAAATAAAGAAAAAAAAAAAAATATATATATATATATATATTGAAATAGAATATATTTCCGAATAACTTCTTTAGAATGACAGCATTTAGAGATCAAAGCGCAATTATGAAGATGCATGTCAATAACATATCAATTACTATCATTATGGTTGAAAATTTTGAGTGAAAATTAGTTACGGTGATATATAACAATTATGGGAGAAAGAAAAAGTAAAAAATTAATAAAATCAAATAGATCTATCTCGTTTTTTAAAATGAAATAGAATAATTTGATTAGATATTTTAGAAATCGGTTAATATTGTTATAAAAAATCAAAGTGATTATTCCATGAAAGAACTTATTTAGTATTTATCTAAAATTGAATCGTGCATATAAAATTAAAAAAAAATTATATACACTTGTAGAACAAATTTAAAATTTAAAATATCATGTTATTTATGTAAATGTTATTTTTAAGTTAATAAATCAAATTAAAAACAAAATTGAAATGAAACAATTAAAAAATAAACAAAATTTTAATTAAAAAAAAAAATCAAATCAAATGAAAATGAAAATAATAATTTTATACAAACATAATTCCATTCTAATAACGAACATAAGAGAATTAATATAAAAAAATAAAGTGATAAGTCCAAAAACAAAAACCAAAATAAAAGGGTGAGAGAGAAAAAGAAATGACCTAACCTTCACATGCTCGTCTCACTAGCTGCATTGTCTACGTGTTGTGGGCCCTTCCTTGTCTTCTTTTTCCCCTACATTTCTCCACACAAATTTCGTCTCTTCTCTCTCTCTCTCTCTCTCTACGCCTCCGTATTTTTCCGTAAGCTTCCTCCCAACTCCCTCTTTCTCTCTCTTCCCCTCAAAACCCCACCCAGCTGGGTCCAACCCGGTCAACCTTCCCACGTGGCACTTCCTCCCCCTATATATAATCCCATCTTCTTCTTCTTCCCTCCATCACAAACCATCACCACACTTCCTCTCCCTCTTCCTCTTCCTCTTCCTCATCATCTTCTTCAATTCCTCTCTCTCTTTCTCTAATGGCCGTCGATTCTTCTCTCTCTTCCTCTCTCGGTCCTCCCGCTTGTGAAACAGATGCTAAGGCTCTTCAATTTATCGAGCAAATGACTCGCAACGCTGACGCCGTTCAACAGAGCGTCCTCTCTGAAATCTTGACCAGAAACGCCGCCACCGAATATCTCCGCCGCTACTCCCTCTCCGGCGCTACCGATCCCCACACTTTCAAAGCTAAACTCCCCGTCATCACCTACGAGGATCTCCAGCCAGAAATCCAACGCATCGCCGCCGGTGATCGCTCTCCGATCCTCTCCTCCCATCCTATCTCCGAGTTTCTCACCAGGTAATTTAGAATTCGTAATCGAAATTATCTGGAGGTTACAGATTTAGGTAGGTTGAATTGATTTTTCTGTTGTAACTTTTGTAGTTCTGGTACTTCCGCCGGTGAGAGAAAGCTTATGCCAACGATTAAGGAGGAGCTGGATCGTCGGCAACTTCTGTACAGTCTTCTCATGCCAGTTATGAACCTGTGAGTATTAAGCAAGCAAAATTTTGAATTATTATTATTTGAAAAAAAAAAATAAAAGCGCGTATAATTTAATTTAATTTATTGGTTTTGGTCAGCTATGTACCTGGGTTGGATAAAGGCAAGGGGCTTTACTTCTTGTTTGTGAAATCGGAGACGAAGACTCCAGGTGGGCTCTTGGCCCGACCCGTTTTGACGAGTTACTACAAGAGCGACCACTTCAAGACCCGACCCTACGACCCGTTTATGGTTTACACCAGCCCGAATGAAGCCATCCTCTGCCCCGACTCCTTCCAGAGCATGTACACGCAAATGCTCTGCGGCCTTCTACAGCGCAACCACGTCCTCCGCCTCGGCGCTGTCTTCGCCTCCGGCCTACTCCGAGCCATCCGCTTTCTCCAACTGAACTGGTCAAACCTCGCCGACGATATCCGTACCGGAAAATTGAGTTCTAAGATCACCGATCCATCGTTGAGAGATTGCATCGAGAAGATCTTGAAACCAGACGCAGAACTGGCGGATTTCGTTTTAGATGAATGTTCGAAAGAGAATTGGGAGGGGATCGTGACGAGGATTTGGCCGAAGACGAAATACCTCGACGTAATCGTCACCGGAGCAATGGCGCAGTACATTCCAACGCTCGATTACTACAGCGGCGGACTACCTCTAGCCTGCACAATGTACGCATCATCAGAATGCTATTTCGGACTAAATCTCAACCCTATGAGCAAACCGTCAGAAGTTTCCTACACAATAATGCCAAACATGGCTTATTTCGAGTTTCTCCCTCACGAACAGTCAAATTCCACAATCGACTCACCTGAAAACCTCGTAAACCTCGTAGACGTAGAGATCGGAAAAGAATACGAACTCGTAATCACAACATACGCCGGATTATACAGATACCGCGTCGGCGACATACTCCGAGTTACCGGATTCCACAACGCAGCACCGCAGTTTCACTTCGTGAGGAGGAAGAACGTCGTACTGAGCATCGATTCGGACAAAACCGACGAAGCAGAGTTGCAGAAGGCCGTGGAGAAAGCATCGGAGTTGTTGAAGGAATCGAAAACGACGGTGGTTGAGTACACCAGCTACGGCGACACGAAGACGATTCCTGGACATTACGTGATATACTGGGAATTGATGAAAGAAACAGAATCAAAATGGCCGAGCAAGGAGACGATGGAACAGTGCTGCTTAACAATGGAGGAATCGTTGAACTCCGTTTACCGGCAAGGGCGAGTTGCAGACAATTCGATCGGAGCTCTAGAAATCAGAGTGGTGAAGAGCGGAACGTTCGAAGAATTGATGGATTATGCAATCTCCAGAGGAGCGTCGATTAATCAGTACAAAGTGCCGAGGTGCGTGAATTTCACTCCCATTATGGAACTACTCGATTCTAGAGTAGTATCGGCGTATTTTAGTCCTGCTCTGCCACGTTGGACTCCAGCTAGGACACGCTAATTTTCCGTTTTTTATTTTATTTTATTTTATTTTTATTTTTTTAAATTTAAGAAAGAAAATGTAAATGTGAAGAATTTAGAATGTATTAGGAAAGTTGCAATCAGAAGTCTGTATTGTATCTGGTTCTAATAACTAAATGAAAATCACATTTGTTTACTTCAATTATATAGTGTACATTTATTAATAAATGTGACAAGTCATCCACCATATCATCAGCTATAACCTAAGGTTTTTCTTTTGGATCAAGATTAGAATATACATCATATTTAAACTAAAATGGTAGTTTAACTTTATTTTATGCATATATATCAAGAGTCGACAATAGCAACAACTTAGCACCATCGACATATGTTTACAATAATAAAGCTAGAGTTTGAATATGCACAATTAAAAAATATATGAGAAAGTTTTAAGTGTACGATGAATAATTTAGCGATATCATTTTTTTTTTCTCTTAGAATGAGTGATATCAATTTTGTAATAAAGGATGAAAATGAATTAAATTTAGAGAATTTGATGTGGCTAGCACATTTGGTATGAGATATTATAATTATAGCACAAACTTATAAAAAAAAAAAAAATTTATAGTAGACTTTTTTTTTTTTTCCAATAAACTTTAATCATTTAAACTCATAGCTATTAGTGTAGTGATTGGCTTCAATCACTTAACTGATCAACTTCAATTAGTGTACTGATCAACTTCAATAACTTAACTGATCGAATTCAATCACTTAACTAATAGACTTCAATTAGTGTACTGATCGACTTCATTCACTTAACTGATAGGCTTCAATCAAATAATTAATGGACTTCAATTACTTAACTGACTGACTTCAATCAGCTCAATCACTTAACCAATCATATTCAATCACTTAACACATGCATTATACATATTAGGGTTTTAAAATACGTACCAATTGATCGTTTGAAATAACACAGAGAGAGCGATTGAGAGATTCGAGAGTCTTATGGAAATCGATTTAGAGAGATGAAATCGATAACATAATCGATTGAGAGAATGATAGAAAGCATTTATCAACTTCAATCAGTGTGATGATCGACTTCAATCACCAGACTGATGGACTTCAATCAGCGAACTGATCGACTTCAATCACTAGACTAATTAACTTCAATCAGTGTTTGGGCCATGAGCTTTTTGATCATTTTGATAGGCTTGTCCAAAAAAAATGCTATAGATGCAAATAGTTTCAAAATGTGTTATACACAAAATATTTATGAGTTTTTTTGATATACATGCAAAAGCCCCTTAAATTTTTATTTATTTTTTATTTTTTTGATATACAATTTATAAACATTGAGAGGCAAAAAGAAAGTAAAGTTCAAATGAGAAGGTTTGTTTTGAAGTGAAATGGAAAGGTTGTCTCCAATATGGCATGTTTTAGTATCATAAGGCTATGATATAAGTTTGGAAAAAAAGTTCTTTCTTTTAAAGAAAGTGAATATTCAATGAACCCAACAACAAACTTTTCATGCATTCTTATCCACTCAACTCCCTCTTCAACACTTAATAAAGGTATTTTGAGCAATCTTTTCCATAGATAAATTAAGTGTGATTTAATTTCTATTTAGTTTTTAAGTCAAATATTTGAAATTACTATATATTAATTATTTTATTAGTTAAAATTAAAAATAATTATATATAAAAATAAAAAAACAATTAGTATTTGTATAATCCTAAACACGTGTCAAAGAAGATAGAAATAAATAATAGGCCAAGAGTAACATTAGTGACATGATGATATATTAATAAACACTAAATATATAGTTTATCGAAAAGTTAGTGACGTAATGATTTAATTGTTTGACGCTCTCAAATTAGAACTCTTTTATAAATTGAGTTTTAGTGGTGTGAAGGCATAGCCTCCAAGCTCGTACCAAGATATCTCCATTGGATTCTAATTCGCTAATCAAACAGGAACACTCGTAGCTAAATAATCGTGAGACATCATTGTTCAAAATATATTTCAACCCATCTTTTTATATCGAGTTGCACAATTTAGTCTCAAAAATTTTCAAACTCTCATCTATGTTCATGAAAAAAAAAGGGAAATTTTTTGAATAAACCAATTAAATTACTTAGTGACATAATTACAATTAATTATATGATTTAGTACAAACTAAGCATGGAGATTTAAAAAAAGTAATATGAACCGTTTACATTTTTCAAGCTTAAAAATGATGTTTGGTGAATAAAATAATAATAATAATGATAATGAAAAATATCATTGGGTTCTTTGCATCATGCCAAAATTAACATGTAATAATATGTATATGCATTTTGATTTGATTTTCTTGCATTATTAACATCATTATAAAAGCGTATTTGAGTGCTATAAAGTATTAACTTTGGTTGTGTCATGTCAACCTTGTATCTTTAAAGCTTTTAATTAAACAATATATATATATATATATATATATTTCTAATCTCAAAAAAGAAAATTCAATATACATTGTTATTATATAACCATTTTATTTTAAATGTAATTAATCACTAATTACAATTGATGATATTGACTATATATTACTGAGTAGAAAAAAATAGTAAATAAATTAAATAAATAGAAAAAAATAATAATAAAACACTTATGGAACCATACATTAATAATATGGAGATTAGAATTAAATAATAAATTTCTCATGTAACCCGATAATATAAAAGAAGAGGTGTTTTGTATATTTAGTGTTATCTTTTCTATAAATTTTAAAAATATGTATTTACATTTTATCGTTGGTGTATTAAAATTAGGGTAAATTATAAATGTGTCAATAGTTTCATAAAAGTTAAAATTTAGAGCTCGTGATTTAAAAATTTAGACGTTAGTGTTTATGGTTTTGAGAAATATAAAATTTAGCCTATATGATTGGAAGAAATAGATTTAACCATATGGTTTGATAAAATATAAAAAATAATTCATGTTATTCGTAAAGTGTAGGTGAATTAAGTATGTAAATATGATGTATGAATTATTTTATCCAATTAATTACTTCTACGTATTATATTCTTCTACGTATAACAAACTTACTATGTATTGTATTTTTCAAGAATTATGAACGTCGGACTATTTTTTAGATTTTATCAAACTTTATGAACTAAATTCTACTTTTCAAATCATATGGACTATATTGTAGATTTTTCCAAACCATAGAGACTAAAGTCTAGATTTTCGCACTAACATCTCTACTTTAGACACAAACTAGGTTCATAATTAGGAGGTGTTTGGTTTAGAAGTTGAGGATCAGTTAGTAAAAGAATTATTATATTAGCTCGTTTTAATGTGTTTTGTTGTAAAAAAGCTATAACAATAATTTATTTGGATGTAACTGTTTGTAAAAGAGTTGTAAGAATATATATATATATATATATATATTATTTTATTTATTTATTTATTTATTTAATATATTTTGTTTAGAGCAAACATAAACTAGATACCATTAGCACGAAACAAAATAAAGATTCATACAATCTTCAACAATCGCAGAGGTAATAAAGGTGGAAAGAAAACACCGCCAAAAGAAAAGGCCCCCATCCTCTTAAATCAGGAGAGGTACCATCCAAATCAAAAGTCTTTACAATGGGTTAACCGATCTGCAACACCATTGCATGATCTATAGCAATGGAAAAACCGAATACTTTTCAAGGAAGAAGATAACTTCCGGATGTAAACAATGGTATTGTTGAACTCAATGAGATCTCTAGAATATTCTGAAATGTTTTGTTATCATGAATGATGTGAGATTTATGAGAAATTGATTTAACTCTTCCTTTTGGTGAAAGAATTAAATTAATTCTTTAAGTGTTAAAATAAAACCCACAAACAAACGTCCCGAATGCTACTAATTGTACTCAAACCAGATGAAATCAACTCATACAAAATTATATAATCTAAGGCTCAACTCAAAGAGTTTTGATATTTTAGAAGGTAGCAAAGGGATAGAAACACATGCATATATAAATATATATGGTCTTTAAATGAAGAATGTCAAGGGCACTTGGGACTGCCCTTAGAACTCCTCATGTCCCTATAACAAGGGCACTCATGCTTATTCCCATAAGTCCCAGAAGGGACACACTTACAAAGCCCACAGCAAATACCACAATACTTTATGCATCTATCCTTCACTCCTGCCTTTGAGCACCTCTTCTTGCACATTTTCTCACATAGCACTTCACCAAACAACCAACCAATAAAGTTGCATTTTGTTATCACATAATTTAACAAAACAATGTAACAAAAGAAAAAAAAAAAAAAAAAACATAGTAATCATTGCATAGTGATTGATGAGTGTTCGGATTTTGGATCGAGGAGTCAGAAAGAAAGTGGAGGAACAAGAGAAAGTAGAATTATTTGGAGATACGAATTATTTGTTTTTGAGATTTGTGTTTTTAAGATAAAAATTTTATTTTAAATAAAATTTGATATAAAATTTGATTTTAGGTCTGATGAGATGTTGAAGAAAAGTTGAGAATAGATTGATGAGAGTTGAGGGGAGGTTAGACTTACTAAAATAAATAAAAAAAAGGTGTTCAACTGATCTTCCTTACGTTTTCCTCCAAATCCAAACACCCCCTAAACCTCAAAACAAGTTTTCTTATTTTGATATCTATATCTTATCTTTGTTATTAAAAATCAAATCAAATTTGAGAACTAGAAAAAAAAGGTTCCAACAACTTATTTAAGTTTTTGAAATTGTTAGTATTCACATAGTCTCATATTGATAATACGAAACTCTGAGTTGAGAATCAGAAACAAAATAAACTTAAATAAAAAAAAAATCAAATGATTATCAAACGGGACTTAAGTAATTATCTTTCTAAATAATAAGTAACAAACCCTAAAAAGAAAGACTTCGTGTTTGATCACTCGAAGCATAGAATAATTAATTCAAGACATTTTAACAATCCTAAACGTAAGAAATCGACGAAAAAGAAGAGGAAAACACGATGCCGATCGACTTACCGGGCTTGGCGATGGCAATGTGTATAAAGAAAGAAGAAGTGAAGAGAAGGAAGCAAAAGAAGAAGAAAAGGTTGTTCATGTTTTATTTGATAAATTTGGGTTGGTGGGTGTAAGGGCTGATTTAGAAGTTGCTGCTTCAATCAGGCACTGCACACGAGGGACACTCCCATTGTTTTTCATTTTCATAGCTGTTTATAAATAGTGGTTTTACTTTACATTTGTTTTTTTATTTTAAATTTTAACCTTTCTATTTTAATTAAAGCAATTTTTCAATATTTTACAAATTAAAAAAAAAATAACTTCTTTTTTTTTTTTTAGTATAAATCGAGAGAGAGAGACCACTAAATCTACATACGAGACTCGAATCGTTGAATGCTAACGCATCACTAATGTCAATTGAACTATCAATAAAAAAGAGTTTAAATTTATATCAACCGAAGCTTTACTTCATTGAACTCTACCAATATTAAGATTAGATTATCGATGTAACTTCATTGAATCAGTTTTTGTTATATTTCGAATTTTTTTAAAACTTTATATATATATATGTATTTATATATTCTTTTTGCTACTCATGAAAAAAGTTCTTTAATTTATGTGATAAACTTTAAGGGTGTGTTTGTTTATTTGTTTATTCTTTTGTAGAAAAAGAGTGGAAAAGAAAGATATTAAGAATCAAAACAAGTATGGAATAATAAGATTTAAACTTATTGTTTTACTTTAAACTTACATCTTTTATAGTTATGGTTTAAAACTTCATTTGAGCAATTTTATATCTAACGTTTTCTTTATATATTCAAACATAATTTTAAGATGAGGAAGAGTTTTTTTTTTTTTTTAAGTACAAGTTGAAGAAGGGAACAACAAATCTTACACAGAAGACATTACAGAAACTCAAACTATTGATCAAGTGGATGTTCATGCATCACTTGTGCTAGCTGAGCTATGCTCGCTTTGACCGGCGAGGAAGAGTTACGTGAAGATTGGTTGCATGGGTATAGACAAACTTGTAGGATTTTATTTATTTATTATTATTATTTGAGGTTAACTTGTAGATTTTTTTTTTTTTTTTTTTTTTTTTTTTTTGACCGTTGGAGTTCAAAAGTATCACTTTTCTCATTCAGCCATCAAATAGAAGTCAAAGTCAAACTAAAAAGTATGAGAAACCTTATCATGGGCCTCAACTTTGGGCCGAGTTTCATAAACTATCTATGGGCTGCAAAAGAGAGTCCAATTTCCTATTAAGGATGGAGGCCCATTTCGCACTAATCTGTAGTGAAAAGATTTTGGTCATGGCTTTAAACACACAAAATATAACCAGTGAGAAAAAGGTTATTAAACTTTGGTCATAAAATTAATTTGTTTAAGCTATGATTCATGATTAAATAGCGTAGACATTCATCTTAGAATTAATTGGTGATAAAAAAATATGTCACATATCTTATAACTTTAACGTGGGACCCTTAATATGGATCGAATACTCGTTTTGATTTAATGGACTATAATATAATATTAGATAGTATCGACATTCATCTAAAGAATAATCGATGACAGAAGAAACTTATTTATGTAAAACTTGCTTTGTAACTTTTGAAAATGCACTTGCAAAAAAGCAGCCCTTTTGGCATCTTTATAAATGCACATTTAATCCCAAGTGGAATCTAAAATGCCATCACTTTTTCCTTTTTTTTTTTTTTTTTTTTTTTGAAGTTTTTCTTTTATCTTATTGAAATACATTATCAAATAAAAAAAAAAAAAAAAAAAAAAAAAAAAAAGCTTGCTTTATGAACCAGCATAAATTATGCTAGTTTTTCTTTCTTTTTCATTTTTTTTATTTTAATTTAGGCATAAGATAAGTTTAAAATATTTGTATAAAAAAACAAAATTGTCTTGTGTTCGGTGTATTTTATCAATATCAACAAGAATAGAACTCTAACTATAGCTTGTATAACTTTGTAATTATGAAGTTACAAGTTTGATTTTTTTTTTTTTTTTAATTTAAAAAAAAAAAAACACATTTTATTACTTATTTTAAATTAAAAAAAAATAACATCTTGTCACTTAAATATTTTACCATGATATTCATGAATTTGAGTTTATACTATTTATTGTTCAAAAAAAAATAAAAACTATTTATGGTCAATCACTTGCTAAAAATAACGTTGCATATCAAATTTGAACATATATTCTTTTATTGATGTTGACTTTATGATGTGAACTCATTTATAATTAGATGAAATTAACGTAAAACAATTATTTTTATATATATATTTGAATGCATATTATAAAAATAATAAATAACTTATTTCTTACTATTTTACCCTATTTTCTTATGTTATTTGTAATTTCCCAAACAAAATATTTATAATAATTTTCTCAAAAGGCAATATATCACTGACTTATTTTTCAAATCAGCTTCAAATATGTCTGAGACGGTGGGAAGAGATGAAAAGAAAAAAAAAAAAAATCCACCATTTAGTCCTCAAAATCTTTCGGTGTTCACTAATGTCGTTGAGCTACTGCTCTTTTGGCTTTGGTAGGAGATGGTTGATTAACGATTATTCGTCAAAATTTACTTGTTTGTATTTAGTAGTATACAATCGGTCTTACCTACTTATCATACTTTCTATCAACTCACTCGCAAGTATTCAACTATTATTAATCAATCGACTC
>JBBMEG010000022.1:14027543-14044379 GCA_037832605.1 Cyclanthera cordifolia
AAAAAAACTTAATATGCGTCATGAGTGTATGCTTGTTGATGCCAAAAAATGGTCAGCTAGAATCAACCGTATAATTTGTTTATCGAGTACGAATTTGTCTGCATAACAACGAAAATTAGGCACATCGGTGTTGTGGGGCCTCTGATGCCTAAGTCAGTAAACAGATTTAGGAAAGTGTTTAGAGAGCTTGAGAGCTTTTAGAACGTGCTTACATCTTGATTAATTATACTTAGATTAGCTTGGAGAGAAATGAGAATCATTCTGACTTTTATAGTAGCCGGTAGTGTAATCATTTCAGCTCACTAATGGGGACTTAATGGTCAGTCGTTTGTGACGGTTACCATTTAAGTCGGGCATTTACACCGGCCTAACTCCTGACCGTTACACTTTAAAGGTGTAAACGGTCTTATCTTGGAGGTTACTTGCACTTGGCCAACATTTGCAGGTCCTCACCTCGATGGACGATCCCATATGAGTGTGAGTTTTCTCGTTGTAACTCAAAGGCGTTACCTTTATGGGTGCAACGACCTAAATGTTACTTGGACTCGGTCGGCTCTTAGAAGAGCCCTGACCTCTTTGACTTTCTCTCATTTACGGGGGTGTTCGCCTTCGACTGATCCAGAGGAGCTGGATTTTTACATGGTCAAGAATTGCTCCTCTGGATGTTGGGTGAATCGACTTTCTCACTGATTGTGGAAGGTGTTACACCATGATTTATTTGACATGTAGCTGTTTGAGTTTTTCTTCTCCTTAATAAAAGTTACTTTTTGCCTAAATGAACAATCAAGGAAAAAAAAAACGTAGAGTTAATGTTGGGCCAACATTATCCGGAATATTATTTTCTGTATTTTATTTTTTTTATTCATGACCAACCAACATTATTTGTTACATCTGGAAGATTAGATTAAAATCTTAGCTCTATTTTAAAATTTCCAATAAATCCCATGTTCTTTAAAATCTAAATTTTGATTTCAATTTGATTTTTTTTTTTAAAATCTAAATTTAAATTAAAAAATTTCCAAAATATACCACTTAGGACGTCATCAAAACAAAATGTTACATCATGATTCTCACTAGTCTTAGTTTTAAAATAAACCAATCTACTAGATGTTTGAATTTTTTTAAAGAAATTACTAAAACTGGGTTTTATTTTTTGTATTAAATTTTAATAATCACTTTATAATAATCTTATTCAGAGTTGTTACTATAATTTTTTGTTTTAAATAATTTAAAATAATTTTATTTTATTTTTAATGACTTAAAATAATAATTTTATAATAATTCATCCAAACACTTCGTACGTATTTGATTACCATCAATAATTGACTTTTCTAATACTCCGTTTATTTTGTCATATTATATATACTTTTATTTTTCAAATAATGATTTTCTATAGTTTTAGAGAAGCATTTAAGTTTTTTTTTGTCAAGTTTTAAAAACAAAACAAATTTTGAAAAAAATTCAAAAACTGAATAACAAAACATGAAAAAGTAATAGGTGAGTGTAATATTTTTGTAGGAGTGTACATGGATTCAATTGGACTGATTCTAGTTAAGAAATTTTTGTTGGAAGAATTCAAAACTTCGAATTACGCAAATTAATCCTTATATTTATTGTCATACATGTTGAATTGGATCGATTGATCATGTAGTTGTTATTTTGTTTTTAATTTAAACATATATTTGTTATTATTTTCAATTTTAAGAAAAATCAACCCGTTAATTTTCATTAACAATGTAACTTCATTTTAAATTGTGATATGTATATTTTTAGATGTTGAAAAAATATTTTATAAAATTTTATAGAGTACAAAATTCAAAAAAGACTGATAAAATAAAACAAATCCACATATATAATGACTTTATTTAAGTAAAAGAAATATATTTATTAAATATTAGTAATAAATTTGAGTCAGCTAGAATTAATCCATATTAATTTTATATAGAGCAATAATCCATTTAATTAAAAAAAATTATGAAAGGATAATTTAACTTAAATAAATTGATAATCTCATCCAAACAATTGAGTTGTTTGGAGTTATTTTGAGATCATGATCTTTCCTAATATCTATAAATATAATTTTAAAATTAAAAAAAAAATTAAGATTAATAATATCCACTTAGTCCAATTGTTATAATAATAATAATAAATTAGGGTGTGAATTAAAGTGTGAAGCAAATGACAAAAACGGTTTGGATGAATGATGGTGAGTTTCCACTCACATGGCTTCGCTTCCGTACTTTAGTCCACAATTACATTCCACCCCCAATTTTCTCCCACTCTCCTCTCTAGCGCGTATACTCCACCTTCTGCATTTTACTAAGATCTATTATTTAAAATTAGGTGACAGGAGTTATCCGAATTACCCAATCTAAACTCTAAATATTGTATTGGGTTAGGTTAGTTTCTTAGAAAATCTGGATTTTCGGGTCGATTCGCGGGTTATGGAGTCGTGGTCGAGTTTAACCCCTCAATTCAAATTTTATTTAAAAAAATAATATATATATATATATTTATAAATTAAATAATACGTTGATTTAATATGTTGAAAATTATTTATTTTATATTTAAAAGCATAATAATCCGATAGTTGTACTCAATCCAACCCGAAAATATAAATGTTGGATTGAGTTATATTGCTATAAAAAATAGAATTTGGTGAGTTGGTAAACTGACCAATCCAAAAAATTAGTTTTGTCCTATAATTCTTCTCAACCATACCCAACTTAATCGAAGTACACCCCTATTTAAAATTATGTTCATTTGGATTTTAGTTTTAATGGATTTTGAGTCAAACTTGAAATCAAAATAATTTTTTTTTTATTTTTTAATAATTGAATTTAAATCAATGTTTAATAAAATATAAACTGATTAGATTTTTTTTTTTTTTGAATTTTATTAGATTTTTGGTTTACTCTCATTTTCTTGATTTTAAAATTTTTTATTTTACTTATCAAAAATAAAATTTTCTTAAATAATAAATTTTGTAATATTTTTATTTTATATTGGGTATTTAAATTTGTTCTTTCATAAATATAAAAAATTAATATATATATTTTTCCTTTATATTAATATATTGGGTGGGGTGGTGTTTTATGATGATTATACAAAAACCAAATAGAATGAATATATTTCAAAATTTTAAAATATACAATATTATTTTATAAATAAAAACTGATCTACAGTTAGATTTTGTTTTTGAGTTCAACAATTTGAGTGGACATTGAAGATATGAGCTAATGTTCATAGGTAGTGTTAAATGTTCATAGTGGTGTTCTAAATTCTACACTAACAAAATTGTTAACAAATAATTAAATATATTAAAAAAAAAAAAAAAAAGAGAAAAGGCAAATGTGTTTGAATTTCTATTTATTTTTCTGCTCCAATGGCAGAACGAAAGAAAACAAATCGATGACTCTCCACTTTCCCTCTCTCTCCTTCTAGACAGACTCTGCACCACCATTGCCTCTTTCCTTCTACTTTGCATTTTTAGGGTAATTTCTTCACTGCCCCCATCACTCTTCTTCCTCACATTGTGTCTACTTCACTTCTCTCTTTTGTTCTTCATCTTCTCCAACCCATTTCTTAATTCCAATCTGTCATTTTAACTCTCTACTGGGTTCTTCTGATTCTTTCCAATGGAGAAGAAACCCAGCTTCTTCTCTGCTCTGAAAGAGGAGGTCATTCGTGGCCTCTCGCCTTCGCGTTCTCGCGCCAAGACTCCGGCCAGAACTCGGTCGCCGTTTTCCAATCTGTTGCGCAGAAAGTCCAAGAGTCACTTCGGCGGCGGCAATGTCGGGGTTCCGCATCACTTCGTTGCTCGATCCGGCAGTTTCCGGCCGGTGGGGGAGGCTCTTACGCCTCTGGTTGAGGGTCCCGATCCGGACGGAGGCGGCGGCGGCGGCGAAATCGGCGATTCGAAGAGGATCAGTTCGGGGGGTTTAGGGCAGTGGATGAAAGGGCAGCTCTCTCGAACTCCTTCCATGGCGAATAAGAGGTCTGATTTGAGGCTTTTGCTTGGCGTTATGGGTGCTCCTCTTGCTCCTGTGCATGTTAGCACCTCTGATCCTCTGCCTCACCTCAGTATAAAAGATACCCCCATTGTTAGTCACTATTTCTCTCTTTCAATTCTGAATTCTCAAACCTTCTCTTTTTTCATCATTTTCCTTTGTTTACTTTTCTGTGTGGAGTTCTTTAAGTAAGTAAATACTGTGAATGGATACTCAATTTAGCTTTTCAACTTTAATTTCTATGTCCCATTGAATGGATTTTCTATTAATGACATGGGTATTTGCTTGCAATGAGTAATGGAACAATGGATGTTCTAATCTTGACTGATTTGCTGCTGTTTCTTCAAGAAGGCATTGAATCCAAATGATTGGCTCAGTAGAATTGGGATTACAGTATATATCATCTACTGCTTATGGAAATTGAAGAACAATAGACAGTCAAGTGGGCTGATCTTTTGTGGTTTTGTCCTTACTCTCAGGAAACTTCATCAGCTCAGTACATATTGCAACAGTACACAGCAGCATCTGGAGGGCAGAAGCTTCAAAACTCCATCAGAAATTCATATGCAATGGGGAAGCTTAGGATGGTAGCTGCTGAGTTTGAAACAGCTACTAAGGTGGTGAAGAGTAAAAATCCCTCGACCCGAGCCGAGTCCGGTGCCTTTGTGCTATGGCAGATGAATCCAGACATGTGGTACGTTGAGCTTGCACTTGGAGGCAGTAAAGTTCATGCTGGCTGCAATGGAAAGCTCGTTTGGAGACACACGCCTTGGCTTGGCGCTCACACTGCAAAAGGGCCGGTTCGACCTCTACGCCGTGCGCTTCAGGTAAGATTTTATTGCACCCAGTTTTTCATTCTACTGATATTTGACCACATTTCAACTCTGCTGATGTTTATATGAGATGATGTCTTGTGTCTTTGCAGGGTCTTGATCCTAGAACAATAGCCAGGATGTTTGCTGATGCAAGATGCATTGGAGAGAAGAAAATCAATGGTGAGGATTGCTTCATCCTCAAGCTCTGTGCCGACCCTCAAACGTTGAAGTCAAGAAGCGAAGGACCTTCTGAGACCATAAGGCATGCCTTGTTTGGCTACTTCAGCCAGAAAACAGGATTGCTGGTGTACATGGAAGATTCTCATCTGACCCGCATTCAATCCAATGGCGGCGATGCTGTATACTGGGAAACAACAATCAATTCCTTCCTCGACGATTATAGACCAGTTGAAGGTATCATGATCGCACACTCCGGCCGCTCTGTGGTCACCCTCTTCAGGTTTGGCGAGATGGCCATGAGTCATACCAAAACAAGGATGGAAGAAGCCTGGACAATTGAAGAGGTTGCCTTCAACATCCCGGGCCTGTCAATAGACTGTTTCATTCCTCCTGCTGACTTGAGATCATGTTCCATCATTGAAGCCAGTGAGATCCCTCAGGATGAAAGGGAAAAAAGTGCAATTGCACTAGCGGCATACCGAGCTAAAGTTGCTGCACTGGAAAAGCCCGACAATGAAAGTTTCGGTAACATCTCGTGGAAGTCAGAATTCTAACCATGGGAAGGATGCATTTAGATCAGTTGTTTATAGTCAAAGGTAATTCCATAATCTTTGAAAGCTTGTAGAGTAGGGAGTCTTATAGATATAATATTTACAAGTCATGTTATGCCTCTGTTAATCTGTAAATAGAGATAAATATTCTCAGGCGTCAAAAACAAGCCTGAATGAATCTTTATACTCGGTAGCAGAATCCAACTATGGAGTTGGAGCTCGGGTTTCCAGTTAGGGATGGAGCGAATGGAGGTCCATTTTTTTTCGGTTCACATTCGATGCAAGATAGGAAGGGAGTGAAAGGTTTGTAAGGCAGAACAACCTCTTACCCCTGATTTAATCTTTACTAATTTTCTTTCTTAGATGAAACACTGTTGGTTTCGTGGTAATGTTAAGGAAACATCGACCACCAACATGGTTGGGATCGAACAGCAACGATTCACAAACCAAATTCGCTTAACTCTTCATGATCTGATTAGTTGGTAACCTTGATCATTAGTGAAAACTGAAAAAAGGAGGATTCTTTCTGGTAAAAAAGTGATGGAAAAGAAGCCATTGCTGCTAGTTGTTCAGATATTGAATGCCATTGACAGAAACTTGTTGGAAAAGGCTCATGAAGGAGAAGGATTTTTTAGAGTTTTTTGTGTTATTATTGTAATGATTTTGTTAAGGTGTGGGTGTGGAGGGGCAGAGGGAACAGCTTTAAGAGACAAAGTTTGATAATGAGATGCTCGTTGTATTTGACCTTCTAATGTTCAAGATGCTTGGTTGGTGTTTGGAATGTCAGTGTTTCTTGCCCTTTTGTTCTTTAAATCTGCTTCCCACTTGTGTTCATCTTTTACTCTTTACACCTTTTGTTTGAGTAAAGGCTATAACTTCTCCTTCAATCTTCCATGTTTTACTAGGAAGTCCAAGGATTGATGTACTCGAATGTAACGAATCATGATAATGTTTTGTAAACTTAGAATTGTTCCGCATTCAAACTTTTTGATTACGCTTGTGGTTAGAGTTTAATCCACTCGTGTCATCGAATAGAAACTGGACAAGTTACACTATCTTTAGATTTTTCGACATTAACCCGTGTTAATGCTTAAATGAAAGAGCGTGGTGAAGAGTTAGATAATTCACAAAAGGTTATATTAATTATTTCCTTATTCATTAACCTCGCAATAGAGTAAAGTAGATTCTTTCTTTGTTTTGAACATTTACCGTCTTGAATATTCATTATGAACATTAAACTCGGAGGTCTACCACTTTTTGTTATTAATAAGTGGGTTAGGGTTAGATTTAGAGAATTTGATTTTGAAATTGATTAACTAAAATATTTAAGGAGACATAAATTTGATTTATTAAGATAATTAGAGGTTAATGAGTGGTTATGGGCTTATGGCTCACTTTGCCTCGTTTATCCAAAAAGCTACGTTGAATGGCCACACCATCATTGCAGGTTGCACGATTTTAAAGTTTATTATTATTATTATTTTATACATACATTATCTGTAAAACATTAGGATCTACGTATTCATAATAGCTGAAGCACACTATATTATTAATTATATTTCGTAAATAACTAAAATTGGAGTATGAATGTAGGCTTTCTACAAAATAACACTTCACATACATATATGAATATTTATAACTATCATCTAAATACCACCTTAAATTTCTTTTGTAAAGATTATTTTTAGGTTTTATCCAATTAAATGGATTAAATTATTACATTAGAAATTATAAAAATTAAATTCTAGTTTTTTTTTTTCGTTCATAGAGACTACGTTTATATGCTGATCTACAAATGATTGATAAAATAACTTTTTGGTTAAAATATCATTTTTGTCTATAAATTTTGAGTTTTATTTCATTTTGGTCGTTAGACTTTTAAATGTTCAATTTTAGTTCATGAATTTTCAAGTTTGTTCAATTTTGATTTCTAAACTTTCAAGTTTGCTCATTTTAGTCCCTTAATTTTTAAATGTTCAATTTTAGTACTAGACATTCGGAATAAATTAAATTTGGTCACTATTGAAGAATATTTATTAATTAAAAAAAAAATGACCAACTTTCTTTATAAATTTTAGAAATATGTTGCATTAGAATTATTAACATTGTTGAACCAATTTCAATAAATATTAACTTCAAGTTTATATAGGGACCAATTTTTAACTTTTTTTTTTTAAATTCTATGAACTAAAATGGAACAAACTTGAAAGTTCAAGAATTGAAATTGAACTTTTAAAAGACTAGGGACTAAAATAAAACAAACTTGAAAGTCTAGGACTAAAATTGAACTTTTAAAAATTTAGAGATCAAAATGAAACAAAATTTAGAGACCGAATGATATTTTAACCTATTTTTAAATTAGCATAGAGCAAATAAAAAAATTCTTAAAAAACATCTAAATTTAGAACATGTTTAGCTACTAAGAAGGAAACAAATGAGAAATGAATATATAAAAGAATAAATTAATAATAGATAAGATAATAATTTAATAGATCTGAATAGACGGACTCTTCTCATCAAACCAAATATTTTTGAAAAGTTGTTGTGCAATTCTTTTGGATTTGACAATTGAATTTAATAGCCTAAAAGTATAGGATTTATCAATTGATGTTGACTTTAGATTAGCTTTATTTATGACTTTGCACCAAATTAATTTCAATAAAAAAAAAAACCCATCAATACTAAGAAAACACAAAGAAAGAACCATTCCCATTTATGAGTTATTACTTCAATTCCATAGGTACCTATTTTCTAAAATATAAAGTTTTGAGGTGAAAATACTTCCTAAACGATTTTAAAAAACATTTTTTGCAATAGTTATAAAGTATTTATAAACTCGTCTACAACTCTCTGCAAAACTGTAAAATTGTAAAATGATTATTTTAAGTAATTAAAAATGAAGTTATTTTAAACGATTATAATTTTGAGTTTTAGTAATAACTTATTTAGATGTAGTTATTTGTGAAGAGATTGTACTTAATAACTCATTTGAATAATTAAAAAAAAAAATTCATTTAAATAAAAAAGTTGTGTAAAGTAATTGCAGATAATAACTTAATTGGATGTGATTAATAATAAGTAATTATTTTGAAGGATTATAAATGAATAATCATAAATAAATAATTAAAAATGAAATGAACATTTTAAGTAGTTGAAACTAAATAATTATTTTGAACGATTAGAAAAGAATCATTATAATAGTCCATTTGAATGTTGTTATAGATAAATAAATTATAAAAAAATCATTTTCAATAACACTTTAATACGATGAAACAAACATCCCTACAATTTCAAAATAATTTTATTAATCTAGCTAAACATTTGATATGAAGTATGGTTTTGCACTCAAAATGATTTAGGTTTTAAAAAAAAAAACCCTTAAAAAGCCACGATTCACCGGTATTTTTTAGGTTAAAATATTATTTTTATTAGTATAATTCAATTTTTATTTTTTAATTTTATATTGTCAAACTGTTTAATTAAATATAGCAAGTTCGAGATCTAACATTAATTTATAGTCTTCATTCTTTTGATGTCTCATGACTGGCTTAGGGACGGACATGATCACCCACCCCAAGTATAGTTTGATTATCTATTAAAAAAAAAACATATATATATATATATATTTATTTATTTATTTTTATATATATGTATAATTTAATATATATACATATATATATATATATCTATATACATATATATCTCTCTCTCTCTCTCTCTCTATATATATATATATATAAAATTCAATAAAATAATCCCAAACCATATTTCCATAAGGGGGAGGCTTCAAAAATAGGGGGGGTGTTCCTTAATTTCCTTAGGCAATGTCGGCAAAGGAAGTTTCGAAGGGAGTGCGTGGGGACTTAGATCATCTAAAAAATGATGCACATTTATGATGCTATGTTTCTACCAATGCATTTCTTATATTATATTATATTATATTATATAGTTATTTATGTATTTGTGACCATATTTGTTTATTTATTTCGAGCTTTCAAAAGTTGGTGTGTGTCACACCCTACCCTACTCCCAATAAATGGGATTCCTCCAAGATTGGTTTAATTCTTTCTTTTAGATATTTCTTTTTCTTTTTTCAATGAACAAATTCTTCAAAATTTTCGAACTTAATTTGAATGGTTTGACTATACACGTTTCTTTTTGAAAGGTTGGTATCTACACACACATCTACCCATCTTAATAAATGTGTCCAACAAGATTCAAACTTTTTTTCTTAATCAATTCACTTTAATTGTAGAGACTTATTTAAATTAAATTTAGAGTTAAACATGATTTTCTTTTAATGTTATTTTGTAGTGACAGAGCCAACTTCTACGCACATTATAATAATAAGAGAAAAGTAATTATGCGCATTTAAATTATTATCACGTAACAATCTACTATATTGTCAAGAAATTACATAGAAAAATTAATTATTAAATAACTGGCTTGAACTTATTAAATCTCTTATTCCAAAATTCACCACTGAACCAAACTTAAAATGATTATATCTTCTTTGGGAAAGGTACATTTTTATGAATGGTGGATATTTTGATATTAGTAATTATGATTGTAGTAGTAGCTCACATGCATGGTCAGAAATTAGTGATTATCATGAATTGATCGAAATGAATGATTATAATAATTTATTTAGATATGGTTATTTGAGATTAATTGTAAAAGCTCACTTAAAATATCCGGTTAATTACCGAAACAAACATGCATTAGTCTCTAAGTTTTTTTTTTTTTTGAAGAACATTAGTCTCTTAAGTTATGGGTGAACATTTGTATTTAGTATGTCTTTGTCAGTAACATTTCAACATACAATATTTGCCTTAAATCAAAGCATGTTTACCACTAACGTTTAATCATTTAGTATTTATATTCAAATTTAATATTTTTATCACTAACATTTCAAATTTCAGGCAACAGTGATGGAGCTTGCTATGTGTAAATACCATAATAACACTATCAGTATGTTAAAATTTACGATTAATTTAATCAACCTAACATTAATTAACAATTTTTATCCCAATAACTAATAATGAACATTATTGAAATAGTGAGTACTAAAATAGAACATTAGTGACACAACAAAATAAAAATGTTGTCCCCAAGGAATAACGCAGTTGATTGAAAACTTAAGCTTGAGAGGTGTGCTCCCTCAAGATTCTAAGTTCGAAATCTATCTGTGACAATAATTTGTAGTCTCTTATTGATAATCAATATATTTGAACTGTATGTGAATAGTAGTGGCAGACTTGACGTTACCGTTACCGTTACCGTTAATGCCCGTAATCTTCCTCATATAAAATCTGTTAGCAAGAGAAAAAAATGTCATCCTGATACAAATACAAAATCCAAGAGTTCTAGAATGATAATTGGCATCCATGGGAGAGTATCTGTGATCTCTATCATGAAAACTTAATATGCAAGCATGTTTTAGACCATGGTTATAATATGCAAGCATGTAATTAGATGTATACATCAATGATATACCCTACACAACTCTCAAACACAATCATTAATGACTATGTAGTATTCACGTACAATCAATTACTAACCTTGACAGAAAACTAAAACATTACAGACGGTAGAGTGTTCGAAGCAAGATGAATGAGAATGATTGTAATAATAATTCATTTACTCAAGTTTGGACTACCGATAATTATACTCTATAATTTTTTTCTTCCATAACCATGTTTCATTCATCCATACTATTTTATTCCCCATGATCTTTATTAGCATTTAACACCTTTAACACAGAGTGATGCCCATATTAATTCTCTGCACCCAAATGCAAACGCAAGGAGTAAATTTAATTATACACTTAAATACTTTTCCACTTGTGGACATTGAAAATGCTCAAAAAGTGAAAATCAATACTAATTCCGAAAGGAAACATGGATTTGAATACATAACCTCATGTTTTATACCATATTAAATCACTAATCAACTCAAAAGCTTAAACTAATAAGTTTGGGCAAATAAAAAAAAAAAAAAAAAGCAGGATGCAATGTGACTGGAAATTTTTTTAATAAGAGGAGCAAGGAAAAGGAGAGTTGTTTGATTTCTGGAAACTGTAGGGTAGGCTGTCCTGACAAGTGACAGAATGAATACACAACATATTAGTGAGTGACAAACAAGCTAGAACTACCAGCTCACCAATGAAACCTAGTATGTTGTAAATGTAATGGTTATAATTATGCAAGTTTAATTATGAGCTCCACATCAAGATTGGATACAGAAGCAACTTAAGTGCAGCAGGAAAAAGTTAGAATTCATAAAATAATGTGGTTCGATTACCTCACAAACGTTGAGTGCTGAGAGCTTTGGCTTCAATAAAGTCGCAGAAGTCTTAAAGATTGGACAATAATATCGCCAACTCTTCATCAGATACTTTAACTTCAATGCAAACCCCCAGTGAAGCAGCAAGCCTTGCAGCTAACTGATGCTTGCACTTTGAAATATAGAAAGAAAATACAGATGATTGACAGTGGAATGAGTAGAGGATTTGCTTAAAGCTTAGACTCAGCCAGACTACATATTCATAAGAAAGAACTGATCCTTACACAAAGTTGTTCTCCTCTGTTCACGATGTCATAGAAGAAGGAATAGCAGGCACAAAAGTTTTCTGGGAAACAGAAATACTCCTCTTTCCTTCTAGATTCTCCCATAACCTAACATTGAAAGAAAACAGAGCTCATGTTCTGAATGATTCTCTAGGTTTCTTTTTAAGTTCTACAACCATTGAGGGTGTGAGTATTCTAATGCATGACCTCTTGGTCAATAGGCACTAACGGAAATACTACCGCCACTGAGTCAGTGCTCTTGTTGGCTTGATTCTCAAGGTTGTAACATGAACTAAACAAACATTTTGACTGTTTTTCAATCCAACAAATGATTTTGGGATAATCTTTGTTAAAAACATATACAGAAGATTAAATAACCATATTCTTAAGGTTCACTTCCACTTGCGAGCTTCAAAATTAGCAAAGACTCGGTAGATGACTGTAGTAAAAATTTATCTGAGAGGAAAGACAAATTTTTCATAGTATGCGAAGGAAAGAGAACGTATGCCCATGTTTGTCAAGATATAATGGTTCCTTCTTTTTTTTTTGTTTCTTTTTAAATATTTGTGGGTATTTTAACCAACTTGCAGTTGCATGTAGCTCTAAACTTACTACAATTGGTTAACAAACCATGACTCGGACTCATACCCTCTAGGCTCTTTCTTGTTGACATGGGCCTCTATTAACCCTAAACCAAACCATAGTGGCTACTGTTTAGAGCAACTTCTTTTAAAGAGATTGGTCTTCTTGAACCAGAAGATCAATTTTTTGTTAAAGGGAAATATAGGGAAAATTGCACAAACCACCCTAACATTACACTCTTTAAACTATTGATTTGATAAATTACACTCCTTAAAGTTTGATAAGTGTTACAATTTACCCCAAAGTTAAATTTGAGTATTATATTGGAGGATACCATTGTCATATCCAAAAAAATTCCTCCTCTTCTTAACTTCCATTATCTCTTTGGTGTTTCTTCCCTAAAATGAAAATTAATAAAACATAAAATGTACTTCTATTTCATCTTCGATCAATATTATTATTATAAGCCAAAGACTATCTCAAGATGATCTAAATTGGCAGCCTCTCCAGATCCATATTGATCGAGCCTGATTTTCATGTTCTTCTGAGTTTTATAAGTTCTGGGTTCAAGACTAAATTTGAGCATGGAGATGGCTGCATTTAGATCTTGAAATAGTAAGAAGTGTATTTTATGTTTTATTAATTTTAATTCTAGGGAAAGAAACATCAAGAAAGATAATAGAACTGGAAGAAGTGGAAGAACTTTTTGAATATGATAATTGTACCCTCCAGTGTAATACTCAAATTTCACTTTGGAGTAGATTGCAACACAAATTTAAGGAGTGTAACTGATCAAATCAATAGTTTAAGGATGTAATTGTTACAAACACCATAGTTTAGGGGTATTGGGCAATTTTCCCACCTGATGATGATTTGTGTGGCAAGAAGATTTAGCACAAAATGAGGGTTCCACTTCCAATAATGCTCCTCTTCCTATAAAGCTGCTAAGAGCCAAACAATGGACTCCAATACTATACCAAAAAGCTTAAGCCGATAGATTGTAGTATTTATATCATATTCAAACTCTTACTAACTAGGTTTCAGTAGAACTTATATCATATTCATACTCTTACTAATTAGTTTTCAGTAGAACGTCCCGGGTACGAAACTTGGGATGGGTGTGGGTGTTTCCAGATATACGGAAACGAATTTGTGATTTCCGGTCATAAGAGAAAAGAGTTTTTAATAGAACATAGTATATGGTATAAAAGAAAAGGTGAACTTCTCCAATGTCAATACTTTAATTATAGTTTCCTGCTAGTTTTCTAGTCCCAAATGAAGGAACTATTTTAATATATATTTTGATATTAGTGAGGGTCTACTCCAATTTATGCACACCTCGACTATTTTAATGAGTTAAACGGCCCAACTGACCCTACAGAATTTACCTGTTAAGGAAGTCCAAAATTTATTACTAAGTAGGTAACTAACAACAACAGGATTGAACCATCACCTAGACCCCCCTATACTTAAAATACAAACAAAAAAAATCCTAAACCTTCGAGTAAATCTTTATCTACCTCTAGAGATGTGGAGAAAAAACATGGTATAATTCTCTACGGTTTAGACCATTCATCTATATTAGATAGTGTGGCATCCATCTCAAAACCAATTAGTAGAGAGGGGGAGTAGTAAACATGTCATATAAAAGTGTCAAAGAATCCTCACATGCCCTCTCATGTTTTATTTAGCATTTTTTTAGTCGAATCAAAATTTAGGGGACTAATAACCACATGGTGTTGTGATACCATACTAGATAGTAAAGATAACACCTCAAAACCAATGTGAAGTGAAAGATAACGCCTCAAAACCAATATGTAGTGAAGAAAGTATCCCACCTATTATATAAATATGTTGAAAACTCTTCAACTTTTCAACGTGAGTCAAAGGCCACGAGATAAAACTTTAAACAAAACGGAACTACATTATGTGATAGGGCACACTAAGCAAACCCAGAGGGTGTTTTCAATTTGAGGAACTTAAAATCGATACCTAATCGAATTTTCAGCAAATTCAAGATGAAAAATAAAGAAACTGACCTGAAAGATAGAGCGTCCGCTTGGCTCCCCAGAAATTTTCTTCACCCCACATTGATCAACAATTCGAACAGCTCGCTCGAAGTTCTTACCAAACAAGAAATGTAAACTGGACCAGCACCGACACAGTCAACTACAAAGTTCTATGAACATAACAAGAAGAAGAAGAACTCTTCCAAGTGAAAAGAATCGAGAACACTCACACTGAAAGCTGATCGTCGGCGACTGTGAAGATCAGTTTCAACTTGTTTTAGCAAAGATGCCGTCAATTTAACACCAGATTGAGAATCAAAAGACGCAAGTGGTGGCTAAACGAAAACGAAAACGAAAATTCGGAGATTATAAATGAAATTCAATACCTGATCGAGTCGACTCGATATCCCTCCACACCGCTTCAGCTACGAGAGTACTCGCACTCATTTCGATAGATATTCCTTTGTCCTAGAGCAATTTTTATCAATCAAAGATTTTTTTTTTTTTTTTTTTTTTTTTTGTTAAAATACTATTTTTATGATTTTTTTAATATTTATTTTGATTTTAGTTTTTAAGACCCGTTTCCTAATCATTTAGTTATTTATTTTTTATTTTTGAAATTTAAGTCTATAACTATTATTCTAACACATAATTTTAATGACATTGATGTCTTCATCTTACCTGTGTTTTAAAAACAAACCAAAATTTGAAAGCTAAAAAAAAAAACTTCCAAATAATCATTATCTTATATGAAATTTAATTAGGATTCATGTACCATATTTAAAGAAAATATGAGATATATATAGAGAATGAAGAAAAATATAGGCTTAAATTTTTATGAGAACTAAACTTTCAAAATTATTTCATTTTAGTCCCTCAACTTTAAAATTTATAACTTTAAATCGTATAATTTAATAAAAATTTAAAATTAATATTAAATAAAACTAGTTTAAAAAAATTAATAATTTTAATACAAATAAATAAAATATGTGACTATATTTTTAAAGTTTTTATATTTTTTAAGAAAAATTAAGCCCAAAAATAAAAATCTAACAATATCAAATTTATTAATTTATTTTTTTAAGTTTATACTAAAATATAATTTTTGAAATTTTGAGATTCAAATATAACAAACTTTAATATTTATAGATTAAATTTATTAATTTATTTATTTAAATGAAATTGAAAGTCAATTGACAAACTAAGTTTAATATTTATGATTTTTTTTATTTTTTATTTAAGGACTAAAATACTAAGTTTAATATTTATGATTTTTTTATTTTTTTATTTAAGGACTAAAATAAAAGTAAAAGTGCAAGGACCAGATGATATAGATATATTTTTTCCCTTGTTTTTTAGATTTGGTTTGTATTATTCAACCATGTTTTTTTTTTTATTATTGAGGAAACAACAAACCTTTAATCAGATTAAAAAAAAAAAACTTACATTTAGTCATGATCAAATCATTTTGATTGGTATTAATTTAAATTTATTAATTTTTTATTTTTTACAATTTTATAAATAAGAATAAAACTAGATAATTGGAAATTCTGTAACAGTTTTATTTTTATATAAAATATAACAAATCTGGAAATTTAGAAATCAAATTAATTCTTTGACTTAAATAATAATAAGACGTTCAAAAAGGTGTGCTGAACGTCATTTTATATATAATTTCCGGTTTGGATGAAAAATTGTAAAATAATTTAATTTTTTGCGATCACACGTGAACAGTTATTTTGTTATTAATTTTAGTTTTCGTCCTAATTCATTTTGACGTAATTACCTGTGGATGAACAGTTAATAGTTCGATGGGATAACTATTCTTATACATGAATTGCAAACAATAACAAGTTTGACTTTGGATAAAAATGGGTAGAAAGTGATTAAAAATGGATAATTAAAAATAAATGGTTATAAATTAATTATTATTTTGAGCGGTTACAAATGATATTAGAAATAACTGATTATTTTAACTTATTACAATATTTCATTTAAATGCGATTGTACCTACATGAATTCACACCCCTTAAGATTTCATTTGGAATTGATTATCCACTTTTTTCCCGGTCAGATCAATAAAGCCATGAAAAACATTTAGATTTATTTATCTCTTTTTT
>JBBMEG010000022.1:14053536-14074749 GCA_037832605.1 Cyclanthera cordifolia
TGATTGCAATTATTTTCAATTTTTGGCAGCAATGTAAAATGTTGTCTCCATATGGCTATGGATATAAAGATCCCATTATTAAAACTAAACATTTTAAAGATTACAAATATATGGATAACAAATTTAAAAGTTCTTGAACCAAAATAAAAAAAATATCAAAATTATATTTTTAAAAATTTATGAATAAAAATAAAAATAAAAGAAAAATCAAAATTTAAGAACCAAAACAAGATTTTAACTTAAAAATGAATAAAACTAAAGTTTATTTAACATTTGAGTTGTTTGTTGAGGATTTTATGAAATTATTGTAAATTAGATTTTATAATTATTTTATAAAAAATATATGGTATTAAATTTTTTTTTATTTGTATAATCATTTCTAATAATTTTTTAAATTTTTAATCGGTTAAAATAATTAATAGAAATAAAGGAGAAATTGGCAACACATAATTTGCATTGATTATTGGTACAATTATAATATAAAAACCTCGTGACAAACGGGGCGGAAAAGGCGCAAAAGTTTATGAGTTTCTTCTTTTGTTTGGCTTGAAATTTCATAACCCTCTGCCCACTATCAACCCTAAACCCTAAAACAAAGATGATCGGCGCTTTCCAGAGAAGCTCTAAGGTTTCTGGGTTGTTGCATTTTCGCCAGTTTTGTCAGTTGAAAGGTTCTTCTTCTGCGATTGTGAGGAAGCAAACTCAACCCATTCGGCCGTACTTCCGTTTGCCGGATTCTTTCAGGAAAACGAAGGAGGTTGGTGCTTTTCCTTGGTTGCAGTCCTCGTCTGTAACTTCGATTTTCTCGACTGTGAAGGTTGAGTTTCTTGAATGGTATTTGTCTATGGTGAAATGTCGTCCTGTTCTTACGAAGAGTGTCACTTCTGCGCTTATTTATACGGCTGCTGACTTGTCGTCTCAGGTGAGAATAGTTTTGGAGCTTGCAACTGTTCTTGATGTGTTTGATGATTTGAAATCTGTGTTTTAGGTTCTTTTTTTGTGGGGATTCGGTGTTTTGTTTGTCTCTGTTGGCTGCTCTGGGCAGCAAAGTTTCTTTCAATGTGTCGTTTTCTCTGTTCTTTGATTCTTGAATTCTTTGATTCTTTAATTCTTTGATTCTTCTACATAGAAAAACTTTCTTCTCGTTTATGACTTTTGAACATGTGCATTCATTAGAGATCATTACATTTGAATGCCCTGATTTTGGAATCGAATTTTGTGTACAAATGCTGCTCTGTTTATGGGCTCTCATTGTGGGGCTTTGTTGGTGTTTATCTCTAATGGTCCTCATTTGGCTAGTTTTTGGGGCAAATTTTTGTAGGACTACCAAATACTACTATATGTTCTAGAAGGGGTAATTTGGTTAGTCTTCTCGAAAGGGAAAACAATAGGACTACAAATGGACTAGTGGTATGGAGGGGTATGTAAGTTTTATCTAAGGTTGTGGAATCTAGAGGAAGAGGTTATATGTACTCTTAAATGCATTGATCAGCTTGTCGTTAGTTCCATTAGTTTCTGACTTGTTATCGTTTATTTTCGTTCATATCAATTTATAACTCTCAGTAATATGGACATATGTTATCAACAAGAGCATAGTTTTAGTAGTATCGTGTCAGTTTAATAACCAAGAAGTTACAAGTTTGAATTTCTCAATCCCAAATGTTCTTTGAATGAAAAACCAAGATTTGTTATTTTTCATTTTTATTGTGTTCGTTGGAGACTTGGAGTCTTATGTTTGTTACAGGTATGTTAGCATTGGTGCCATGTCCTCCTACCGACTAACAGTTTTCTTTGATGAGATTCCTTTAGTCTCTTTTTGTACTGTTCATCATAGCAATTATTGTTCTTGCTGCTACTATTAAACTATTGTTCTCTTAGAGATTGTCCTTTTTAAACGCTGCTCTCATTTGGGTCAATTTTTCAACAGACAATTGCTCTCCCATCTTCAGAGCCATATGATCTTATTCGAACACTACGCATGGCTGGATATGGCCTCTTGATTCTAGGGCCATCACTCCATTACTGGTTCAACCTCATGTCAAAACTCTTCCCCAAGAAGGACCTCTTCTCCACCTTGAAGAAAATGGCCATGGGCCAGAGCCTCTACGGCCCTTCGATGACTGTTGTTTTCTTTTCCATGAATGCATTTCTCCAAGGTATGCCATTTTTCACAACGTGCTTTGTCAATGCAAATACTTTATATTTCCACTGTTTTATTTGTTTTTTTTTTAATACAAATTGGGAGAGATGGAGACAACAAACCCTACATAGAGGGCATTACTACTCTCAAATATATTGAGAGCCAAATATCGATTTTCAGGATCAAACTCGTGACGCTGGTGTTGAACTTGAATAACACCGAACAATGAAACCACTTACCCTTTCGGTGTTGTATTTGTTGATTAACTTCCTCTTAGTTAATGATTGTTAGGAGAGGCAGTTTATCATTGTTATTCAGTTTACCTATTATGTATAAATAAAGATTTAGGCTGCTCTGTATTCTTACATTTGAATATTTGATTGCTTCAGTTCTTAAACTTTAGATGATGGAGAATGATTTTGTTGAAAATAGGTGAAAACAGTTCTGAAATTATCGCTCGATTGAAACGAGACTTGCTTCCTACAATGCTGAATGGCCTAATGTATTGGCCCGTTTGTGACTTCATCACATTCAGATTCGTCCCTGTTCATCTTCAAGTATGTCATGCTCTTTAATCTTTGTATATCTGATTCTCTCTACCTCTCTCCTGTGATGGTAGATTTGAATGTTGTTTGGCTTTGCAGGCGCTGGTCAGCAATTCGTTTTCTTATGTTTGGACTGTTTACATGACATACATGGCGAGCCGGGAGAAAGTTGCCTCGTGATCAGTTTTATGCTCATATATGAGATTTTGACTGCCCCTTATGCAGATTGAAGCACTAAGTGACTGTTGTAGTAAAAATTCAGGGTTCTTTAGCACAGGGGAGATAGAAAAGAGAGATTCTTTGATCAGTTGATGTAATTGTACAGATTTTCGTGAGAAAAGTTATGTATAGGTGAAGAACCTGTCTGTGATTCTGTTCTGTAGTTGCTTGGTGTATATTCTTATCGAAAGTAATGGATTCTGCCTCTACTTTTTTTTGTTTTTCTAGTATCTTGTGTTATCATTTATGCTATTATAAATTTGTAGCCTGTGGAGGTTCATTCTTCTCATAATTTATATCTAGTAACTCGTAATCAATACCCATTCTTCCTTGATCTATGTTCAATTTCTCATAATTTTATTCTTATAATATTCATATTCTTTAATATTTTCATTCTTTCTAATCATTTTGTGCACTTCACAAATACACATAATTTCTACATATAATTGGACTTGAATGATAATTTATTCACGGTTTTTATTGAATAATAAATTAATAATTATTTAATATTTATTTAGATAATCAAAAATAAAAATATGAAATTAATGTTAATTCATCCTTACAAAACACACATATATATAATGTGAATAGTATTATAAAATAATCATTAACTAAAAATTACAAAATATATTTTTTAATTAAAACTTTTTTTTTTTGAATAAAATATATTTTTTTTAATTAAAACCTATTTTACAAAGAAAAACAAAAACAAAAATTGTTTTATAATCATTTGTTCATTTAAATTAAGAAATTGATTATAAAATTACTATCGATTATGAAATAGATTATCAAATTATCATGAAATTTAATTTAATAAAACATGTTTTCAAAATACGAAATTACTTATAAAATAATAGTTAATTTAAATTAAAAAAATAAAGTTTTAAATTATACACATTTAAATGTATTTATAAAAAATTAATAGTAAAAATGGTTGAAAAATCAAATTTACAAAAAAAAAAAAAAAAAAAACGTGCTTCAGATTTTTCACAATTTTTTTAAAGGATGTCACGTGGTGCTTTATTATCGTGCCACATAGTGTTCACTACTCTAACACAAACGCTCGAATTTGTAAAAAAATAAAAATAAAAATAAAAACTGGTGCTCATGGGCATTTCACAAATGCACTACAAAACCGGTTAGCAAACAACCCCTTTGAGTTATTGTAAATAAAAAGTTATTTTTCAATGATTATATATTTGATTTAGGGTTAATTAGAAAATAGCTATTTTTCTGAAAACAATTCATTGGACGTCTATACTTCTATTTAAATTAATGTCTAAATAATTAAATTTGGATTCTATTAATTAAAAAAAAATGTTGCAATGTCAATTTTACCCTTTATATTAAAAGATTTGTTTTAATTTTTTATTTGTATCACTATTTTCTACTCGGATTTGTAGAAAAATATAATAAATCGTCCTTCTATTCGATTTTTGTGGGTGACGATCGGGAAAAATATTCTTTGAATCAAAATTTATCAGTAAAAAGTTTAGAAAAAAGATAAATTCACTTTTAATTAAAAAAAAAAAATAATAAAGGTAAATTTCCTACGTAATACCCATACATACTTGATAAGCAATATTTTCAGTACTTTCTCGTTAAACGGGTAAAGTAGGGGTGTTCAAAGAACCAGACAACCTAAAACAACCCAACCCAATTTTTGACGGTAAGGTTGGATTATAAATTTATTTGAGTTGAGTTGAGTTGAAATAAATAAAAATTTATAGGTAGGTTGGTTCTTGAGTTGACTTAAATTAATTTGGGTTGACCAGAATTTATTATTAAATATATTTTTTTAATCTATACCATAATTATATATTGATATATTTATTTTATTTTATTATTATTTTTAAATATTTTGTTCTCCAAAAATCTTGTATATATTTTTGGGTTGAAAAAGTGACCAACTCAAAATTGGGTTGGTTCAAAACTTTCACTTAACCCGAACCAACCCAACCCATGTTCATCCCTCACGTAAAGCACTGAAGTCAACATTGGCACGACTTTTGGGTTGCAATTTAGGTGTACGTCGTTTTAACATTTAGTGGAAACCGCAACAATCACACAATTCCCTCCTTCCTCTTTAGCAAGGTACATCTCAGTGTGTATAGGGCAATTTCTACAAGATGTAGCAATAGTTGTATATACTACTAAAAAATCTGCTATATAAAAGATGTATATCCTTGTCCTCCCCTAGCGCAGTTCTTCTCCATTGTACGGAACCCTAATAAATCGTGTTTGCTATCCGATTGTTGTGGGTGAGAATTTGGAAAAATATTCTCCGAATCGAAATTTACCCATAATAAATTTAGAAAAAGATAAATTCGTTTTCAATAAATAAATAAAAAAAGATAAATTTCCTACGTACCATCACATATACTTTTTGGATTGCAATATTTTTCTAATTTTGATCACTGTTTACGATTTCATAGCATCTTCTTTCTTTTTTTCTTTTTTTCTTTTTTTTTCTCTCTTTACTAACCAAATAACACCTCCTACACTTTCGTGATTTGAAGCGATGGATGGGTTCAGTGGGGAGACAGATTTGCTTATGAGGGAGTTTAAGATATTTCGATGAATGGTTGAATGCTGGGAGGAGGAGCAATCGATCGTACGAAGATTTCGATTTCTTAGAAGAAAAACGGCAGGAAAAAGCGGATCGTTTGAATAAGAGTTATAAAAACTCGTTTATAATATCTCGTTAATAAAGTCAAACAACCACCCTAGACCTGTCATATTGAGTTGTATGCTTTTATTAGATCATAAACATATTCTCCTCAGGACAATGATCATTGAAGCCTTTATCTACATGTAACCTAATCAACTTGATTTAAGGCTCCAAATGTATCTCAAAACCTATTCTCACCAGAATTACAAAAATTACCATGCAACTTTAAAAAAAAAACAATCATCAAATTATTCACAACATATGATCACCCTTTGAATATATTCAGCTTCTATTCTATACTTAGATCAGATATGGTCAGACCACCTCACTCTTCAAAACCTCGTAAACCGATTTTCTCACGCTGTATCGCCCAGTCTTTCCCAAGAACTTCGGGATTCAGTTCCATTGCGACACGAAAGTCCATCAAAGATACATTGTTCAATCTTTGAGCTCTATGCCATTGTTGTTCCTGGAATCCGTTTCTCGAGCTAGTTATCGGTTGGTTCCCCGTAAACTTCACTCGCTCGCACCTTGACCGGGATAAATTCAAACACGGCTCGATTAACCTCTTTAAATAAATATCCAGTGCATTGTTAAGAAGGTTTGCACCATCAACTGATATATCAATCTGCTCTTTTTCCAACTTCTGCTTCAAATGAGTTCTTAGCAACCTTGTGTCAGGTAGCTCACCACCATTTTGACATGTTGTTATATGGTAATTTCTTCCTACAGATACATTAGACAGAGCTTTACCGGATCGGATGAAGTTCATGGATATACCGAGTGGAGCAGTAACAGGGCTTCTACTTTGAACTCCTGGACTCCCAGCCACCTGCTCGACCTCCTCCCCGTCTTCAACCGACGCCATTTCCACAGGAGGACGACTGCCAAGAGAATGCAACTCAGTTGCACTCTGCTGTTCTTGTGCCTTGAAAGCAAGTTCTTCAAGTGCAATATTCTGAGGCTTTCCACACGGTCCTAGAGGACTTGGGCGATCTCTAATCTTTCGGTCTCTACAAACCAGGGACCTGCCCTTTCTAGGGGATGAGAGAAATCCATCGCCATGAAGCGATTGAAGACAACTCCTCTGATACCCATTCACAACATTTACACTAAGATCACCTCCTAGTTTCCTAGGTCTGTTAAGAACAGGGGGTGTCTTAGCAACACAGGCATTTCGAAGAATTGCTTTAATAAGCCGATTATGAAGAGGTATAACCTCTCTCCCAATGATCTGAATGCAAAACTTGTCAAACTCCATTTTGTTGATCTTTAAACTCAACATTTTTTTTAGCCAATCGAAGTATTTCTCCGACCGCTGACGACCGAGCTTTCGGTAGATCATCGCTTTCAGCTCTGCAGTGTCTATACGAGAACAGTCTTTCCTCGGAAGCATTTTCAGGGCTGTAATTTCAACAATGGCTTAATTTGAGACAAAACCCTCAAAATCCCTCACCAACATGTAGACTGAAAGTGCAAGAAACCATTCATCAGAAATCCACAAACCCTAATTTCACAGCTAAGTTTCAAACATTTTCCAATATTGCAACTAAACGATTAATTATCAATAGTCAAACTGAAGAACGGCTCGAAACGATCCAATTTAAAAACAAAACATGGATTGCAGCAAAATCGCGACCCGACAGATTGGGTTTTCTATTATTCATTGTCTCGACAGTAAAAACAAAAACCCTAATAAATTGAGGACTTTGTAAGGAAGCATCGCAAACTTAAACAAGCATTGAATTTCATTCCCAAATTGGAAGGTGAAGTGAAAACCCTAATTTGTTGGCAATCAATTCAGATACTTACAACGAAAAACTGGGATCAGTGATGGATGATTTTGGCGGCGACTTCAAAATGGTAAATTCGAAACTTTTTGCTAAATTGTTTGTGCTTGGATCGATTGATTGATGTGGAGATTGGAGACCAAAATATAAAACAGCGATCTTCGATGAGAGTTCTTCTTGCGATTGTGCTTGTCCTCGCACAATCGCATCGCATTTCAATTACACACGTGCGAATTTCCCTTTTTATTTATTTTTTTTCCAATTATTTTTTTTTACTGTTCTAAACATGTTTTTGATTGACTAAATTCTCAAACATAATAGTCAACTTAGAGTTTTATGGGTATTTGTTGGAAGTGAAATTTCCGCTAATCATAATTTGTACGAAATTAAATTAAATTTTAATCAAAATTAAATATGACTCAAATTTAATTAATAAACGCAGACATATAACTTCAAATTCTAATAGGCTCGAGTCTAGGTAGACAAGTTCAGTGAGTCAGGCCTAAAGCCCAGAGAAGAGATTTACAAGTGCACAAGTCTAGGGTTCATAGAAGCTTTATAAATAAATATGTTCTCTTTCCTTCTGCTCCCTTCTTGAAATTCCATCGAGATATTTGTATGTGAGAGAGAAAGAATCATAGGAGCATATTAGATATTGGACTTCACATCGCACATATTCAAATCCATACAATATATATTCTTCATTTACACGTGTCTCACATTTATCTTCTCTATCGAAAACTCGTGTGAACAATATTGATTCTGAATTTTGAAAATTTTAAAAAATACTCTTGAATTTTATAAAATGAACCATACATAGAAGCCACCACTATTCTCAAATAAATTGATAATTAATATCGATTTTTAGAACTCCTGACGTTGATGTTGAAATGTATTCACATTGAAATCACTGAGCCACTATCCCGATATATTGAAGCAAATTTTTACATATTTTTTTCCTTTAACAATAAACATATATTATTAAAATCGTAGTTACAATTTTGATCTCAATTTACAATTTGATCAATTGAGCTCTAAAAATTAAAAATTTAATCATAAAAAATACTAAATTGTTTTTGAGATGATTATATATATATAGATAATTCAAAAATTGATGAGATGAGTTTGAAAACCTAAACCTGGTAGGCTATGGTAGAGATTTATTCACTTTTCATTATTTTATTTGGTGAGATCAATTTTTAACTTAAATTAATTAAATAACTTAACTTTTTAAATGTTTGTATTTAATGTCAAACTAACTTTATAATCACTTTCAAATTAAGATATTTTGTTTAACATTGCATCGAGATTATCCCAATGGGGACACCCATCAGTTGACACCTATGGTGTTTTAGGCATGCTTGTAATTCTTCTTAGTCAGGAGAGCTAGCTTCAATTAACCGGTTAACTAAAAAAAATTACATTGAGATTAAAACTATAATTTAGAATTTATTTGTAATATTGTGATTTATTTAAACATTTGAATTTCTTCTTACAAATTGCTAATATAACATTAAACAAAAATTTAAAGCACATTGCAACTAACCATAGTGTTAGTCAAAAAATTATATTTATTAATTTAAGCTAATATTAAATGACTTTATATAATGAGTATTTAGATAACCTAATTGCCAAAAGAGCAGTAGTTAAACCGCATTACTGAACACCGAATGACTATTAGATCATCGGTTCGAATCCCCTACTCCAAATATTGTAATCTCACAAAAAAATACTCAGTGTTGATAAACACAATTCAAACACCAACCTAATCTAATTCAACCTAAGCTAAGATTTTGAATGTCCCAACTGAATCAAACTCCACTATTAAATTAACACCCTTGTTCTTAGAGAGCTGATAACGCTCTGATTTGCGAAATGCCTGAAAATCCTTTACAAGCTCTCTTTCAAACTGCTCAAAAGATTTCAATTTCCGTTCAAACCCATTTCTCTAATCTTCTTTCTCAGTCGCCTCACCAATCAAGCCCCAACCACAAACCTCTTTTTTCACCATCTTCATCATCATCCGATGCAACTCCCTCATACACTGACGCATCTCGTTTGCAATCTAATGGAATTCTCAAAAAGGTATTTTCAGTTTTCTTTTCCTTCTCTAGAGCCTGCTGTTGAATTGAAGTGTTTGAAATTTGGTCCTCAGAGGAGTAGTTTTCGTGAATTGACTTGATGCACGATAAGTGTTTGATAAAAGTTCTGAAAGAAAAATTATGAGCTTTTCTTTTCACTTTTTTAGATTGTTGAATACTATGATTCAAAGCATGTCTATCTAATTTCTAAATTCTTCTGGCCATTTTGGTTTGTGTGTTCTATTTGGTATCTTCTTAAGAATCTGTCCTAGGTTGTGAAATGGCATTTCCATCAAATAAAACAATTTAATGTTTTTTTACTACTAAAAATCAGAGCTTTGTTCGCATAGTTAGTGATACTTGTGCTCGTTACAACGCCCAAAACAATTTAATGATTTTTTTCCTATATATTTGTGAATATTCGAGCTAGTTTACTTGCACTTCGATTATTCTCAGGAGACATATTGTCTGACCCAACAACATTAAACATTATCCCACGGGACATATCAACTATTTTCTGGACCTCCGTACCTGCACCTCGACTTTTTTTTTTTTGCACCTCGACTAAACACGAGACTTAGATTGAACCTCATCACCTCTTAGTTTTCAACACCCTATTAACCATTATCCTCAAGTCCTGGGGATGTTTGGGCCTCCATTAATCAAGGGGGAGAATAAGGGGGAATGGTTCCTGGTGTTTGGGCCGCCGAGAATCATTCCTCTCATAATCACGTTTTTCCAAAATTACCATTTTTATTTTCCTCCTAACTACTTTCTATTCTTCCCATAACAACTTTTTATTTTCTCCTTAATTATTTTTCACTCACATCATCCCATTATTTTATTTTTCTCATTATCATTTTCTTCACCTGAACATAATTAATCATCTTTTCAATAATTATTTCCTTAACCACAAACACAATTAATCATTCTCTCCATAATCATTCATTTTCTCATTCTCCCCCTAATTCTCATTTCTCTCATAATCATTCTCATTTCCTTTTGGCCCAAACACACTCTAAATTTCTTGAACTGAATCAGAGAACACATTAAGATTTAATATCCCATGATCAAAATTCAGTAGATAACAATTTCCATAGTTATCTAAAGATGGAGCTTGGTATGGTAGACAAGAACGTCGGGTATAAGAACCGACTGATTTAAGAAAAAAAAAAAAAATCGTCTTATGCTTGCTCCTTCTACTTGTTACTTACTAGTTACTATTGAGAAAATTTTCAAGATGTTCAGCTGCAATGATCGTTCGTCTTTGTTATGTATCAATTTTTCTTTTTAACTCCTGTACAGCTGAATTTGAAATCCTCTTATTGGTTTTATTTTGATTTGATAATTTATATTGAGAAAAGCCTGCAGCACCTGTAACTAAGGAAGCGCTTGGAAATGCTACCTGGACTTTTCTCCACATCCTTGCCGCTCAGGTTTTCACAACAATGTTAACTTTTTTATTCTGTACTCCATCATTGACGTGTGGAATCTCAATATATAATGTTCTATGCTTTTCATTCAAATCTATTGAATTGTTGACCTTTAATTTTGTCAGTACCCAGATCACCCAACAAGGCAGCAGAAGAAGGATGTAAAAGAATTGGTAGGGTACCCTTTTTACAACTTATGTAGGTCTCTTTTTCCGCTCTATTATCCTTTTCAAAGATGTATAGCTTGATTTTGAGAGCTATGATCAATTTGTTTTTAAGGTCTGATTGGATTTAGAGGAGAGGAAGAGGAGGGGAAGAGAAGGAGTTCGAACTCCTTGTTTGTTTTTAGTATATCACAACCTCTTCTCAATTCCTCTTCAATTTCTCTCTAACGTCTCATCAAACCTCAAATTCAAATTTATATCAAATATCATCTAAAATAAGCATCTTATCTTTTAAACACAAATCCCAAAAAGGTTTTTGCAACCTATCATCTTCAAAACACCAATCTCCAAACAAGTATTCTTTATCCTCAAATAATGCCATTTCCTCCTCTTCTTCAACTTCCTCTCCTCTCATCTCATCAACCCCAAAATCCAATCACCCCGGCTAGATAAATCGATCCTTGAGCCTGTGACAAAGCGTGGACAATGCCTATATGGATTAACTTATTGTGTTTTGTGTGCAGATGGCAATATTATCTCGCATGTATCCTTGTGGAGAATGTGCAGACCACTTTAAAGAAGTCCTGAGGTAACTATATCTGCTCTCTTCAAAATGAGTATGTTGGTTAATTGTTTGTTGATTCAGCCTGGTCGCCCTTACCCTTGTAATGTAGTCTATAGAAGCTTGAGGACCGTAGTTTGGTTGTTCATATCTAATACGTACATGACCATTGTTGGTTGATATAATTAAATTTACCCTACCTATGAAATTAAGCTTTTGAGTTGATTGGTGATTCAACATAATTCAACATGGATTGAATTTACCATGGTACCAGAGCAGGTCCTAAATTTGAGTTCCTGCCAAGTCATTTCCTCTTCATTTAAAATTTAGTTTCACTTATAGCACATTTCTCAAATTTCTTAGCGTACAGGTGAGGGTGAGTGTTAGAATTAGTATATTAGGATTAGGATTAGGTTTAGGATGTAACACTCTATATAAAGACATTACTTCTGATGTTTACGATAATAATGTTTGCGAAAGGGTCAAAACAACTTACTACTCTTCAGGAATTCACCATATGCCATTAGTTGAAGCATTGTTAGTCGCAGAACATTGTGATTTCTGCACTCAGGCTGTAGTAAGAATATGAGCAAGCTCATATTTTATTCCTTTTCTTTTTCCCTTTTTGTTCTCTCAAGATTTTATGTATCATTGAAGTCAATGCTTCTGTACAGAAAAAAGTGCCTTATATCAAAAGCTTTTCGCTTCGTTCTTCAAATCTCGAATTGGTAATGTTTGGTGATTGTATGACAGATCAAACCCCGTAGAGGCTGGATCTCATGTGGAGTTCTCCCGATGGCTATGCCATGTACATAATGTTGTCAACAGAAGGTTATGTCTCAAGTTTTGTTTGAAGAGTTAACTTTTGTTGTGATTCACCTTTTCAATTACAAATCAAATCATTTGTTTTTTCTAGCTTACTTGCACCTTGGTATTCTCACCTATCGGTTGATATAATTAAATTTATCTGAACTTATAAACTAAAACTTTTTGGTTGATTGGTGATTTAACATAATTCAACATAGTATCAAAGTTAGGTGTTGAGTTCGAGTTTGAATTCTTGCCAAGTCGTTTCCTTTCCAATTAAAATCGTTTTTTACTCGAAAGACATTTCTCAAAATTTTTTAGTTCGCAAGGAAGGAATCCATGGCCAGAACTCATAACCTCATAGTTCGTTAAGACTCTTTTTGACTCCTAGGTCAACCTGCAATGGATATATCGTAAATGATTTGTTTTCGAACTTATAATTTATGTAGATCGTAACATTTAGGTTTCACTTAACTGACTTAGTAACATGACACTGCCCACTCTTCTCTTTTGTTGTTTGTTAATGTACTATTGCTGCAATAGAACAGAACTTTACACACGATAATCTGTATGAACTTGTTTTATATTGTATTAATCTGGTTGGCCCTATTTCGATGGTTACTACCTGCAGTCTTGGAAAACCGATATTCTCGTGCGACCGTGTCGATGCAAGATGGGGAAAATTGGAGTGCGAGCAACGCGCCTGTGATGTGCTTGGAAACTTAACAAATTTTGGAGAAGAAGATAGACGTTGATACAAGTAGATAGCACATTGGGATCTACATTCAAATTGTAATTACAGTAGCAAAGATGTTTTTTTGTCCTACTTAAACAATATTACCATCAGACTAATAATTATGCAATGCTGCAACTTCAATGTCTCGAATAGGTTTTTACTGCGTTCAAAATTCAAATTGATGTCTCTGTTTCACATCATCTTCAGAGATAAATACTATGCTTGATAGATGGAACTCTTTTCTTTTGCAACCCAAATTCAAGCGAAGAAAAAAAAAATGTTGAAGACTATTAATGTATTATTTTAAAAATTAATGCGTAAATTTTAAATTAATGCAAAAATTAATCCTTATAATTTTAAAAATAAGAATTTAATTTTTAGGCTAAAATAATAATATTATTATTATTTCGTCCACGTGATTTTATAAGTTCAGAACTTAGTTTTTATGATTTTGTTAAATGTAGAAATTAGAGATGGTCATTCATAATCATTACGAATTATATATATATATATATATGTGTGTGTGTGTGTGTGTGTGTGTGAAAATTAGCTAGACTAATTTTTAGACTAGATCAAATTATAAATATTGAATTTTAGTTTTTAATTTTAAATTAAATTTTAAATTTTTTTTAAACTATATGAACTAAATTCTAATTTTTAAATCATAAATATTAAATTATAACTTTCATCAAATCATAAGAACCGTAAACATCAAACTTCAATTAATTTTCAACTAATGTAACGGCCTGAAAAGAAATGAAATCTCACTGAAAGTTCCTTAGCCATGTTTGGAGCACCTGTCAATTGAGTTGATCCGATTATTATAAACAATATCTTCATATGTTTTTTTCTTTTCATAGAAATCGGAAAAATGAAGCTATGCTCCATTATACCAAGGATAACCATGTTCATCCTAAAGTCAATCACCCAAAGACATCGAATAAATAAAAACACAATAGTTGGTTTATTCAATGAAAAACTATTTTAAAAATTAGTTTATTTATAATTAAATTATTATAACAAAAGTTATGATAAATATTGTTTGGAGTGCCTTATTAATACAACTAATATTATGATGGATGATATTTGAAAAATTATAATTTATAATAGAAAAAGAACATGATTATTTCAAACAAAATTATGGACGGCTGTGGGAGCCCTAACACGACGATTACTATAGTGAGTAGGCAAACATGAGTCGGGTTATAATAATGGAATAGATCATTTGCATAAATAACAGAAAACACCTATATTTTTCTTGACAGTATAAAGAGATGCCAATTTATCCCCCATGTAAAAGAAACATCCAGCAACACATCATGAACATCAGATATGAAGATCATTATGCTATTTTCTTGAAATGCTCCCTTCTATAAACCAAAATACATTAGATCTCAAGACTCAAAATTACAACTCAAGTATCAAATTTCAGTCCACTCTGTAGGAAGATGTAGATTATCGTAATGGCGGGGCCTCGCCAAATTTCAGTATGTAGGCAACTTCGTGTACTGATCGTAAATCCCCAATCACTTGTGCATCTAAATATGCATCGCAAGAGAAACACCAAACTGACAAATCACTGTTACCAGATGCAGTTTGTCAACAAACAAGACATTTACATAACTTGAGAACAGAAATTTATGTACTGTTATTTAAGGAACCATTTTAGATTTACCTGTAGCTGAGTGCAAGGCTATGAGCTGATTGCTGATAATGTTCGAGCATGTGCTTGTTCACAAAACGGCTACAGAAGACATTCTTACAGCACAAGCACAACCAGTTTTCCTTGGGATTCTGACATCTTGCAAATATAGATTCTTCCTTTAATTAAATGCTAGACAAAACAGTTGTTTTGCAGATCATGGTAGTTTAAAACCAAATTAAAACAATAAAAATGGGATCTAAAGACACTTATAAACAGAAATTATACACCATTTGCTAGAAAAAACAGTTGTTTTGCAGATCATGGTAGTCTAAAACCAAATTAAAACATGAAAATGGATCTAAATACACTTGTAAACAGAAGATTATACACCACTTGCAAGTAATGTCATACAAAATTGGCACTTTTATACAGAGATGGCACTAAAGAGAGAAAAAAAATCGCTTGGTGTGATTCAGGTAATGTTAAGATGCAAAAACAGTACTTAGGCTTTTACTTGTACGGCACCACTAGAACAAGGAAGTATGTCCAGCTTCAATGGAAGAACTTCAATCTCTTGTGTAATACGTTAATGTAATCATCATATGTTGGCCTAATGGTCACAACAAGATCTTGGAGAACAAAAGGTTATGAGTAGATTTTCTACATGTTTTTAGTTTTTGTTTCTAAATTTTACAAACAAATGTTTCAGAGTAGCCTCTTTTTGGGTTTTTTTTACAAACAAATGTTTCAGAGTAGCCTCTTGTTGGGGTTTTTTTGACAAAATATTAGAAGATTGTCCCACACATCGGACAAATGCAAGATAGTAGTATGCTCCAAGCCCGTTTCAAAACATCCTAATCAAAGTATTTTAAGCTTGGTGTACCTGTTAAATTTTTTTTGTATTCTCTTGTGAGAAAGTGAGAGTGAGGCAAAGAGTGAATAGTATGAGTTTTGAAAAGATTGTTTATGTAATTGAGATTGAGAAAAGAATTTTTGTTATTATAGCAATATTTCACATAAACTGTGGTTTTTTCTCCAGATTTAGAGTCTTTTACACGTAAATTCTGATGTTCTCTTTTGTCCTTTTTCCTTTTAATTTAGTATTTGAGGAAAGGTTTCTCCCAACACCTCCATGGCGAAGGCTAAAAAAAAACTAAGGGTAGCCTCCGATGCAAAGGATCTAGACAAAATAATTTTCAGAAGAAAAAAAAAGCTTCGTCTTCATTTCCTATTTGAATCCAGGAAGAAGAACATGGTCAAAGCCACTGATGGCCATTTTTGAAAAAATAAACTCGAATCAATCACTAAAGTTTGTTATGTTACAACGAACAAAATTTCCACCAAGACTTAGAATTAAATTGGATTGATAGCTTTCATTTTGAACCCAATAACACTTATCAATCAATCAAAACATTCAAAGATCAATACAAAAAAAAACTCAAACCAAAACATAAATTTAGCACATAACCCTTGAGCAATTGAACACATCAGAAATGGAAATCAAATCAGAAACCTAAGACAAAATAACAAATTAAGAACTAATTAAACACATGGTTAAGGAAAAAGAAATACTGACTCGCTGCAAGCAGTATCAGGGGCAGGAATGTGAGCAAGGTCGGACGATAACGAAGCGAGATGATCGCAAGAAGTACGAGCTTCGACCCATCCAGATTCAGCGCCGAATAAGAGTTCTTCTTCAACTTCATCTTCGAGTACGCGTGGCTAGACAGAAGAGGAAAACAAAATTAGCGAAGTTCGGCGATACAGTACAACAGCGATAGAAGCAATTGATAAATAAATAGAGGCGCTCGGAGTTATTCCGGCGACCGTAAAGAACTGGTTGGAGTGTTTTGATTACGATACCAGTGGGTTGGAAGAAGAGGAGCCGGCTTCTTTCGCCATTGATGAACAAAGAATTTCACGACTTGCTTGTAAGGTGACTCAACACAAGTCCCCTCCCCAAATATATACTTAAAAAAAAAAAAAAAACATCCACGATTTTATTAAATTAAATTAATATCATATAATAAAATTTTGACATTTATTATGACTTTTCAATTAGTGTAGTAAATAATATTGGTGAGATGATAAATAAAAGTCAAACGGATGATAACACAACGATATCAACAAACGTTGAAGAATCACGAGATCACGATTCGAATCTTCATATCGAAATTGTTTTATTCTGAACAAAAAAAATAATAATATTAACAAAATTATACCTAAAATTTATGAATGATTTATAAATGCATGGTCTTTCCAATACTAATAAATGGTCTTTCCAATACTAATAAATGCATAATACATTTCACATGTACAATGTTAATAAATGCATAAACTATTTCCAATACTTGTAAATTAAATGCATAGCATCTTTCTCCATATAAACATTAGGGGCAAATGAAAGAAATTAAAATTTGACGGATTTAAATAAAACAAATCAATCCAATAAATTAGTTTAGTGTTTTAGATCATATGATTTCATGTTTTAAAAATCGAAATATATTTATTCAATTTCAGGTTTTGATTGAAGAATCAACGAAATGCTAAAACGAATTTAATACATAAATATTAAGAAAAATAAAAATATATTGATAGTTTAGATTTGGTGGAAGAACAAATTTAAATGTAACATTATCAATATTGTGATAGTTATTTGATTAAGTTGTCAATTTGACATTGAGGGGAAAGTTTAATCTTTAGTCATTAAACATCAAAAAAATGTTATAAGATAATATTGAAATAAAATACTCTACATTTAGTTCCTATACTTTAATTTCATTAAACAACAAAATAATAATGTACAATGCATTCATTTTACCTTTATGTCCTTTCGATTGAACCTTCGCGAGATACGACATTCTGCAACTGAATAGGGGTATAACTGTATAACCACAGAACAGGGATTTAAGTGGCATATTCGTAAATAGCTGATTAATTGGAGGGTAAATTAGGAAAAAAATTTGGACCATTTCTCGATTTGTGCGTGTCATCCTTGCGCAGGGGCCATGCTAATCTTCTCTGTATCGTTCCAATTTTATCGGATGTCCCCGAGGGGACAATTCATTTCTTCTACGCTTTGAAAGATAAACTACAGTATTGAATCAAAATTAAGCGATGTGGGACAAAAAGCTGCTGCTCGACAGCTATTAGCCAACCCGACAGGTTTGTGATGAGTGCTTTCAGTCGACACATCGGAAGTAAGTTTCACGGGAAAATGTGCTGCTGACTGTGTAATTTTTATTTTATTTTATTTTTAATTTTTTGCTCGGTGTATTGATATTTTTTAGTACATTAATTAATTATTTCTTGATAAATAAATGGTAAGCATCAACTTTATCTTTGTTTTGTTTTTTTTTTCCAACTTTATGGTAGTAGATTCGTTTGGAGGTAGATTTTGCAGAACAGGTTTGGATGAGAATTTTAGTAGATAGATTGTGTGTGTTTTTATTTATTTATTTTATATGGACAAATTATATTAAAATTTGTATTTAATTTGCACGTGATCTCTCATTTCCATTAATATTTGTCACTCTATCTGTTTTAATTATTTTGTTTTGAAAGTTTTTTTTATTTAAATAATATTAAAATTTTATAATTTGCAATTTCATTTGCACATGATCTTTTATTTTCATTAATATTTGTCGTTTTATCTGTTTTAATTATTTTGTTTTGAAAGTTTTTTTTTATTTAAATAATGTTAAAGTTTTATAATTTGTAAATTTATTCACGAATAATTATTATCAACTTATCAAAGTTATTTCTAAATTATATTATTATTGGTTAAAACGTCTTATTTTTAATCGTCATTTCAAATTTAACATTCAAATATGTGTTAAAATATAATTAAGTTATATGATAAAAGTTTGGTTAAAATATAATTTTGATTTATAAGGATTTAATTTTTTTTCGATTTTGGAATCTAAATTTTTAAATGTCAAATTTTAATTTATATACCTTCAAATTTATTTCACGTGGGTCCATGAACTTTTAAATGTTTTATTTTAATTTATAAACTAAAAAAAACTTAAAACTAGTTCTTATATTTTTTTTTTAACAAGATTAATATATTTCTTTACAAATGTTAGAAATATATTTACATTTTGCAATTGGTGGTATTAAAATGATTAAGATTATTGAATATAATTAAATATCATTTTTGTTGGTAGACGTTGTGATTTGTTCCATTTTTGTCCATAAATTTTTTAAAATTCAATTTTAATCTTTAAATTTTGAAGTTTGTTTTATTTTGATCCTTGAAATTTCAAAAGTCAATTTGTTTTTTTTTTTTTAATTTCATTTTAATCCCTATAGTTTTGAAAAGTTTGAAGCTTGTCCCTATAATAAACATGAAGTTGATTAAAAAAAACAAAAAAAAATTGGTTGAACAATGTTAATAAAAATAAAGAAAATATGTGAACATTTTTCTTTAATTTATTGAGAAAGATGATTGTTTTTTTATAAAAAAACTTAACAACAAAAATCCATATAATGAACAAATATAAATTGATTTTGAACAAATTTGGAAATTCATATACTAAAGTTGGATTTTTGAAGATTTGAGAATCAAAATAGAACAAATGTCAAAATTTAAAGACCAAAAATGATATTTTAACATTTAGTTATTTATTATTCTTTCTCGTGGATACATCCTCTACATATATAAAAGAAAAATTATTCCCCAGTAACTTTTCATTCACCAATTTTAATTATAGTATTTTCTTATAAATAATTTCTACATAATAAATTTTCATCATTTTACCAAAATTGCAATTTTACTCATCATTTCAACAAACTGATTGAATACTACTAGTGAACTAATTAAATCTATGAACTAATTGATTGAGTCTCTCAATTGAACTATTGATTGCAGATTATATCAGGTGAAGCTAAACTAAAACTATTAACTAAACTGTTTAAAACTATTAGTTGAAAAAATTGAGATGAGAGCATTTTCATCGTTATACAAAAAACGATCGATTTTTCTCCTTTATAAGAAATATTTTAAGAATTTTGTTATACAAGGTTTTTTTTTTTTTTTGCTATACATCAAAAATCATGTAATGAAGTGATTGGATTTTGGGTTGATAAGTGGAGAGAAAAAAAAAAACGTAGGAAGAAGAGAAAATTGAGCAAATTGGAGATATGAAATATTTGTTTAAGAATTTGTGTTTTAGAGAGGGTAAGCCGTAAAAAATGTATTGGGATTTGTGTTGTAATTAGGGGGAAGACGTTTATTTTAAATTAAATTAAATATCAAGTTTGATTAAGATTTGTGTTTTATTAGAAAATATATTTATTTTATATTAAATTTAATATAAAATTTGATTTGAGATTTTACCAGATATTTGAGAGAAATTGGAAAGTAATCGAGAAGGAGTTTGGGAGTAAGGTTACGATGGATTAAAAACAAACATGAAATTACTTTCTCCCATTTCCTCCCCTAAATCCAATCACCCCTAATAATTTTATTGAAAAATATAAGATTGCAACGTGGACCCCGCAACGTGGGATCTCTAAATTTAACCCATTATTCAACTCGGTCCAACCGGTTTGGGTAGGAAGGAAAGAAAACGAAAATGTGACCGGACTATTCAACTCGGTCCAACCGGTTTGGGTATTTTAGAATGGTCCAACAAGTTAGGGTTTATTTCTCTATAAAATCAAACCTTATTTGCCGTCTTCATCCTCCTCGCAAATTTGTGTTTCCCATTGTGATTTCGAAGCGGCTCAACAGCTCACAATCATGGGGCACTCCAACGTTTGGAACTCTCATCCTAAGAACTATGGCCCTGGATCTCGCACCTGGTAGGCAAATAATCTTCTCACTCTTCTAGTTTCTATGTAAATTGATGAAAGAAGGATATGAAAGTCACATTTAAGTATATTTCTTTACTAAAGTTTGTTCTTCAGCGATTTGAATGGGAAGTTGAAGATATTGTGTTGTCGAGGATGTATTATGTACTATGTTTCTTGTTTTTTTTAGGAAGTATTAAATTGCCTATCAGATGTCTGAGTCTCTGTTTCGATTGTATAGATTTTAATGTGACTTTGAGATGCTTTTAGGATTTCTCCCAATTTGGATGAGATGTTGTCATGTTTTAATCTTGTGCTGATTTGTGGGGTTTTTGTTTTTATTGCTTGTTTAAGAGTTGTTGTAAACTTATAGTTGCAGATGAATTTCTATTTGACCCTGGATTTGCACAGTGACCATATAATAGATTGATAGTTTTCGGTGAAAAGTTATTACTGATGTTCTATGATTATTTTTTATTTTAATGCTTTCTTTGAGTTGTTATATTTGCAGATGAATTTCTATTTACTTAAAGTTATTCTAATGACCAGTCTCAACTTGAACAGTTTTACCCTGGATTTCAACGACCTTACATGAACAGGATCTGTTCTTTAGGTTGTACTAAT
>JBBMEG010000022.1:14074849-14085045 GCA_037832605.1 Cyclanthera cordifolia
AGTCTCAACTTGAACAGTTTTACCCTGGATTTCAACGACCTTACATGAACAGGATCTGTTCTTTAGGTTGTACTAATGCATCCTTGAGTTCTAAAGTTTAACCCTGGATTTGATTGCCCAGTGACCGTATCATATATTGATAGTTTTGGGTGAAAAGTTGTAACTAATGTTCTATGATGTACGAGATTTTATTAACTATGTTCTTAGAGTACGTTGTATGCTTCATGATTTGCAACTGAAGTTCCTAGCATCATATCCACCTTTAATTGAAGTGATTGTTTGTTGCTTTGTTGAGTAATTTGAATTTTCAAGTCTAACTTGATGTTGAAGTCAACAGTCTTCCTCCTTAGTGCTTGCTTTTAAGTGTAGAATTATACATTTAGACGATGTTCCCTTCTTTAGGGGGTGGTGGTTTTGAAGCTTTATGAGCCACATCCTTGTTGAAACCAGATCAGTTTCGTTGGTTACCTGCAAGTTATCAAGCTGAATAGTGAATACAGATGAACTATATCGATACCTTTTAGCGATTTCCAGTTTCTCGTACCCACATTAACTCTTTTTTCAATCCTCTTCTCAGTCGAGTGTGTGGAAATCCCCATGGATTGATCAGGAAGTATGGACTCATGTGTTGCAGGCAATGCTTCCGTAGCAATGCCAAGGAAATTGGTTTCATTAAGGTAAGCTATTTGTTTGGTATCTCATGTTCATTATTTACAGTGACACTCATTTATCTTCTACACTCTCTGAACTTTGAACTTTCCAAACTTTGCAGTACCGCTAAGAAGTTAATATCTCTAGAAGCAGAGAGGATGGGTTGAAATTGTTGAAGATTTTCCCATGTTTTGTTATGTGGTTTTACTCTTATTACTTAGTATGTAGGATTGTTAGGAAGACAATTATAACAGTTTGTTTTGAACTACTATATTTATCGTTTCTGAATTGAGCTCTTGCCATGATACTATTTTTACAAATATTCCTTGTATTGTTTTCAGTTTTTGATCATTATATGTGATGCCTCTTTTTGGTACTCGGTTATATGTCATATTGTATATTAATTTATGCTTCATAAATAATGCATCTCTAAAGTTTCAAGTTTGAGATCAGTCTGTGACATTAGTTTGTAGCTTATTGTGTCTATTCTTTCGATGTCTCTTAGTGCTTGGCCTAGCTATAGATGTGGTTAGAGCGTAGTTTTAATTTTTTGATTTTCAAAAAAAAAAAAGTATCAGTCAGTAATCTAATTTGAGTATGGTTTACCTGCATCAACTCTTTTAGTTGCAAAAGAGCCTTGGAAAAAATAATTATAAAGAATTTGACATTCAAATGAATTTATTAAACACATTTAAGTAGTTGATATGTGATATTACAAAACCACATCATTCGTGTATTTTCCCATTCTGCCAATCACAATTTCTAAAAATTGACTATCAACACTAATAAGGCTATCTTTAGGTAGATTTTAATTTTCCATATATATTATAGAAGTATCAATATGATTGTGGTTTGTAAATTGAACTAATTTCAAGGTTTAACTTGTATTATCTGCCCACAAGAGCATGACTTATTATCATAATCATGAAAGGTAATTGAATCTCCTCCTTAATCACAAATGTATTTTGAATCTTCATTCTCCAAACGGTAATGAATTAAAGGAAAAGAAAAAAGTAATTTATCCTTTCATTTTACAAACAAATCAAATAATGTATTCAGAGAGCAAATTATTTAATTTGTTTGTACAACCTTGAAAGTAAAATCATGAACTGAACATGCAAGAGAAAGAAAAGTGGTAGAACAAAGAGTTGTTTTCAAAATTGCATTATATATATATATATATATGGAGATTTCATGGTCCTCGGGTGTATATGGCTGATTAAACTAGCATATTTTCACGTATGCATGAATGTGCATATAAAATTTTGGGATAGCTTGAGAACAAAGATAACAACAATCCATAAATTAATCATATCTAATCATATAATTGTTTGAAACCAATAATAAAAAAAAAAAATTGCAAAAATGTAATTGTTTTGTCCTTTTATTTTATATAGCTCTGAAAGGGAGGAGTTGAAGTTGATATTACCATGAACAAGCACTGGGCATCTGAATCAAAGCCTTCCATTTCCTTTTCTTTCAAGAGCAAATGAGAAAGACTTTGAATTTTGAATAAATTCTTTACACCCAATAAACCAAACCTAAGACCTTCCTTTGGGTGACAAGAGGGCAATAAAGTAATTCAAAATGCTCTCAAAAGCAAAGACAAATGTTTATTCCATCCACCTGAACAATATTAGAGAATCATTCTCAACCATCTTTGATGGAATTTTATCATGTAAAACAAATTCTTTTTTAAAATATATTTTTTTCACCTATTGTATGTTGTTTTTAGAGGGTGGGATAATTACTATACTCTACAGACTCTTAAACCTATATATACTTTCATTTTTGCTCATTTTAGCCACTAACAGTCACCCATCTCTAAACCACCAAAATTCAACTGCTAAGAAACTGAATGCCTTCTGTTCCTTGAAGGTGTTGACTTAGCTTCCTCCTGGTTAGCAGAACCGAGGCTCTCCGACGAATCCGAGCCGCTGTTTTCGCCATATCCTCCTTTGCTTGACCACAGCTTGGCGAAAACCTTCTTTGACTTGAGCAGCCCTTTCATTTTACTAAGAGCTGCTTTACCTCCTCCTCCTCCACCATTAGCAAGCCTCAACGAAGCTAGCTCCGCTTTGAGGGCCTTGACCTCCTCAGCCATGGCACCGGCATCCCAGTCTTCTTCGGGACTTGCGGCTGATCGTGAACTTCCGTGAGACCCACTTGTTAGATCCTTGATTCCTTTAGGAAGGTCGGGCGTGCTGCAACCTGATGATGCCGATGCCCTGACTTGCTCGAAAAATAGTACCTGCACAACCATGCGTAGAGGGAGCCGTTCATTTTGTACGGCATGAATGCACGCCTCGGCAGATAGTTTCTTGCAGTCTATAAGCTTGCAGATTCTCTTCCTATCACTCTTGCTGATTCCTGGATGTTCCTGAAAATCAAGTTCAACAATGGTCAGTTGAGAAAGAAAGAAAGACAAAAAATGAAGCAAACTTTTATTTGAGATTTGTATGGAAAAATAAACATAACTGATGATGGATACGATTACGTAATGGTTGAACGAGCAGAAAGTTGACAACTTTGAACAATTTTGGGCAAAAAGTTTAAAGAGCAGGTACCTTCAGATACATGTCGATGGCTCGATATAGCCCATCATGCGAAGGCCGGGCGATGCCAGACAGCATTTCTGCAAGATTAATGAACTCAACTGATGGCATGTTGGGATCCTTTGCAATTTCCACAAGGTAACTATCAATCAATTTTGCCACCATCAACTTAGAAGCATCTGATAAAATCCCTGATCCTTTTGGCTCATTTCCCTCATCAAGTGACTCAATCTCTGTGTTATGATCTTGCAAAAGAAACACTTCCACCATTTTCTGCACAGCATTAACATCGTACGCCATAGCTTCACTTTCCGATGCTTGCAGCAAGAGATCGCTCGCCGAAGCCTCCTCTAGCTGCTGTCCCATTCGTCGAATGAGCTCTTCTTTGGTCTCATCGCCAGAAGCTATGCCAATGGAAGCCTTCAGCAATTTGGACAGGAAACTACTCGAGACGCTGCCTTTCTCGACAGGTAAAAGCCGGACAATTGTCACCACTGCTGATTGATAATTCTGCAGATCCCCACATTGATGAAGCACACCTTTGCTTAAGCCCGGAAGGTGTCGATAAGCATAAGCTTTCAAAGCTTCTCCAATCACATCATTAGTAACTATTCCTTTGTTTTTTATACTTGCTATAACACATTTATATAAATCAATTTCAAGCTCGCAAAGATCCTCAACCCACCAGTCCTTCGGCACACTGCGATTCCTGACACCATTCCAGTTAGGATTGTTCCCATTTTCCTCTGGTAGTTTCTTACGGTTATAGGTGTAAGACCAGTCGACTTTAGCAACATCAGAAGAGGCCTTCACAGCAATAGATTCTAAGCAATCACTTACTAATTTCAGATCCTCAGATAGTGGCATTAATACCTTCGTAGACTGAAGAACAATGATTGAATCTTTCCAGCTACGAAAGATGCTAGAACTAAGGAAAACGTCAATCTTATAGGCGAGGTTTCCCTTCTCCATTGTCTCGTGCATTCCTAGGTATTCGGCAGCACAACGGGCTGCAACTACATTATATGCATTAAGAGTAACAGTCATGCCGTAGCAGAATTTGGCACAGATCTCAAATGCCGCAGAACCGCCCGGGATGTCTGCAATGTAAACTTCATCATTGTGATGCTCAGTGGCAGCCGAGACCAACTTCTGCAAGTGAGCACTCTTAGACAGAATGGGAAACTGCAAAAAAAAAAAGTCGTTACGGCGAATTTATTATTAAACAACTATATGCATGCGAAGAACCAATTGAAGCAAATTATCAAAAGAGAATGCAATTAGACTAATTAAACTGCAAGTAAAATGATCATGATCTAGTAATGTGTTACAATAGAAATTAGCCAAGATCTTGCTTCTAGCACTTCTTCAAAAGCACAAAAGAGTCATAACTACAACTTTATTTATACAATACATCACTAAGAAATTGTACACCAGAATGGTGGCAGAGTGCCAGTTCTGCAAGAAACTTCATGCAACTTCCTAATTCGATTTCGACTACGTTTGTTCGATCTAAAAACATTGGAAACAGTTAAGAATCGACATACCTTATGGAGGAGAAACTTGACATCCCCAACGATGACAGTGAAATCGGTAGTTAATTCACAAACAACATACCTGCAACATACGCGTGAATTCTTTCAAAACAATGAAAAAGTTGGTTTTTTCTTCAAATATCACTTTCCCATTAACTCGTATTCCAACCATAAAAGATGCAAATGGTAACTCTAAAATTTCAGTACCTTAAATGCATTATGTTTAAGAGCAAAGATGATACTAATAACAGTTTATCAGTAAATTTCAATAAACAAAAGGAATAACTATACATCAGAGTGAACCATCCACTACACAAAAAATTCTCATGCACTGAAGCTTTACAAAGAAGTGAAAGTTGTATCTTGACAATGGTTCCGAAAAACACGCACAACCATTCAGCATTGCATTGTGACAAGATTCTTAATGTTTCCATAACAGACAGATAAAAAGGCGATTCTCGAGTTTATAAAAATTCACTACCATCTTGGTTAAAATGCAGAATCTCTCTGCTATTCTATTATATATTAATGTTCTCCACTGTTTCAAGGCACAGCAAAGAAATATGCTATTTGGCTCATGATTACATTATTTTTCCCCCAAAGCATCTTTCTAATGTGTGGTCATTGGAGCGAGCTCAAAATGTCACGAACTTAATTCCATCGCATATGATGCAATTCTTTCCTTATGAAATGGTAAGCATAGCATCATAGATGTGTAAAAAACATCTACTTTGAAATTTGATATACATTGAACAATATTCTCTTTCTTGCACGAGTATGATCGAATGAAGTAGTTGACAGACATAACTGTAATCTGAGACCCTGTATAACTTGCTAGGAGATAATTTCATATGGGTGACTATCTATGTAGGAAATAATTTCCTACAGGTTTCCTTGGCATCCAAATATTGTAAGATCAAAGGGTATACCCGTGAGAATAGATGCATGTAAGCCGGACCAGACACTCACGAAAAACTACTCTAGAGTTTATCGCTTCACACAAAGAGAATGATTAGAGAGTTGCTACATTCCTATAACATCTGGCCTCCCTTTAGATCCTTGCACATTCTAACTCATCCAAAGAGAGTGATCATAGGTCCAATTAATATCATTTACAACAAAAAAAATTTAGTATTTGATAATTTCGATTGCGTTCAATATATTAGCTTTATCCTAACGAAACATCAACTACGTTAGCTTATTACATCGTTCTTAAAGTCACATCTTTCACAAGACCCAACAAATCGATCGAACCATGAGTTCGATACTCATCCAAATAAAAACCAATTCGAAGCTCATATTGCTTCCATGCCTACTCCTTTGAAGGTTACTTTTAATTGTATTTTTTTTATTTAGTTTAAAACAAAAGGAAACATTGTCAAATAACTTCTATATCTTGAGGAGTGGACCCACCTTATGAATCATGAAACAGTTTACATCTATATGAAAGGCAATACAAAAAGAGCAAATGGAAAGAAAAGCAATGATACATATACTAATTTAGTTTTGATGACAGTATTACAAAAGCAAGAAGCACTTGAGATTGTCATACAATCAAAGCAAAGGAGAACTCAAATCCATCCATTAAGAAAATCAGTAGCCTCATCATCATGAACCCAGTCTCAGTGGAGACCCAAAGTAAAACTTTTGAACTAATAAACCATCATAAAAAAAAGGTAAGAAGAAATGAAATTGAAAACTATAGCCAGTTATTCTGAAAAAAAACAAAAAGTGAATGGCAACCAATGTTCCAACAGTGCACTTTTTTTCAAATAGACCATATATGTGGACAAAAGTAATACAACTAGCTGAATATAAGGGCGTACATGGTCCCGGTTGGGTTTGGTTATGCTAGAACAATTTTTGGGACAAATCCAAATTTTTGGGCTATCAATCCAACCTTATGTATTAGAGCATTCCAACCCAACTCAAATATTTTTTTGATTGGGTTGGAATATCTTGTTGTATTTATTTCATATTTTCTTTTTAAGATCAGTTCATAAACTTGCAAAAGAAAATAAAAAAAGGCATGATATTAAACTCCAAACCAAGATATTTATCTTGCTAGTGCATGTTTCTTACCAATAGAAGTCTATCTAGTCAATTAATCTTACTCATATACATATGCATAATATCATTTTTAGTACTAAGCCAAAAATCAAACAACCTAAGAACCGACGAACTCAAGGAAATTATAAAATTATAAGCCAACACAATCCTTTTTTTTTTCTGAAAGTAGAAAATCAAAATTTCGCTCCACTATATTCAAGGTAACTATACTCATCCCTACGTAAGTCACAGGGAGACATCGAACAAATAGAGACACAGAAAGTCTTCAAATTAATGTCACAATGGTTCTCAAACTTGAGACATTGAAGGAGCACACCTTCAAAGCCAAAAATGTGCCACTCCTTGGGAACAATAACCAAAACAACCCTTAGGTTTGGGTTGAATAGTCCAACTTACTGAGTTGTCAGTTTTTTTTGTACACTCTAAAGTAAGCATAGATAACAGTCAACTTGCTGAACCCCCAACTCACCACCGGTCAGCGGCGGTTTCCGGCGGCGGGAGGGGGAGTAGTGTGATGTAAGAAATCAAGGAGATGGGAAGAGTTTAGAGTGCAAAAGAGTAAAATGGAAGTAAAGCAGAAGATCATTACATTACAATACAAAAGTACCAAAACTTGAAAGTGGATGAAGCCAAAAAAAAAAACAAAAATTAGAATCAGATAAAGCAAAGTAAATGAAGAAGAGCAGAAGAGATCTCACCTAACATTGGTCCCATCAGTCTGAAAAGAATCAGATTTTGACCCAAGTTTCATGAACTTCATCTTAACAACAACCAAACAACAAATCAGCTTCAACCTTTCTCAATCACCCCCAAACCAGAAGAAAAAAAAAACACCCCCTTTCCTCAAATCCCAACAATGAAAAAATTACACCAAAATGAGCTCAAAACTTCAAGACCCCAATGAAAGAACCATGCAAAAACCACAAGAAAGAGAGAGAGAGAGAGAGAGAGAGAGAGAGAGAATGGAGGGACCAAGTTTCTGAAAAAAAGACCAAATTTCTAAAGAGAAAAAGAGAAGGATGAATATATGGTTGTGGGGTGGAAGGAATCTTGACAAAAACAAAGGGAAATGCTTAGTTAAGAGAGAAAGAAAAGTGAAATTGGAAGAAGGGTTTATGAAATTTTTATAAAAGGAAAAGAGAAAAAAACGAGAGTTGTGTTATAAATGAGAAGAGGGCTAAGAAAGTGGGTGTTTTCCTTGGTCGGCGGCAGAGCCCACGGAGGCCCGGTCAGCAAGTCAGCTCTAGCAGAGACATTAGCCAACAAACTTCAAAAACACTGCTCTTTGTTTCCCGCCTTTTATAGAGTTAATTAAGATCGAGTTTTTATAATCATTTTTTAATTATTTTATACAAACGAATTATTATTATGATTTTTTTAAAAAAATTATTATAAATAATCTCTAATTTCTAATCACTCAAAATAATCATTTTCCACCTCCAAACACTTTCTAAAAAAATTTACTCCAAATCACGAACCCTTTGTTTCATTTCTGATTACTCTGTTTCTCTGTTTTTTTTTAATCCTTTTTCCTAAAGCCTTCCAATTTGCAAAACCCAAAATATGTTAGTGATATACATGGTCATTTTTTTAGATGAATCTAAAATTTCAAGATAGATTCATCACTCTATAAGACGTTCAACTTTATATCTTATAGAAACTCAACTCGTATATTTGAATTGAGATCGAGTTATATTAATCTCATTTCTACTCTTTAAAATAAAACTCAAGATTGATAATTATGTAAGAAAAAAAAAGGGTATGATATCATACTTAAATCCCAAGTTGATCCAGGTGTTGTGATCCAATCGTGGAATTCAACATTGGAAAAGACGGTCTTTATCTTTTGAGCTCATTCTCTATTATTTCACCATGAAAAAGAGGAAAGATTACTTTACTTTATCCGCGTATGTTTCTTACCAATATACTAATAACTTACGAGTTAGACATTTGTCAATTCAAAAACCAACCAAACTCAACGAAAACCACAACACAATCCAACACAAAAAGAAAGTTATAGCGTAGCCTAAGTAGTCTGAATTGTTTAGATGGTAGATTTTCTTTTGAACACTCCTAAAATAATAATGTTGATATTAATAGTAACATTTCAACTTCCAAGTTTAACCTAGAAACAGCATCTTGATATCAGTTAAATTAAACCACCAAAAGGGTGGACAACAAGTATCTTTCCACCACTTTTTGTTCTTGGCAAAAGTAATGAGAGAATATGAGCAAAAATCAACACTATGGATGAATCAAAAATCAACTACCCAACAACCAAATCTAAGTGAAAATCTAAGGAATCTACTGGAATATATCATAGGGTTGTTAAATATATGGTCAAGAATCATCAAAGATCAAATTTTTAATTATGTTTAGTATATGTTAAATCAATAAACCCCACATGAAATAAGGTTTGCTGCTAATCAAATGGGAATTACACAAAGACAAGCTCCCCACAAGCCACTCCCCTTGTAAATCACATCAAAACCCAATAATAAAGTAAAGCAATACAAAAAAAAAAAAAAAGAAAAAAAAAAGAAAAGACAATTTGTGATTTACAAATGCCAATGTAAACAGTGATTTTATTCTCCCCTTGCTTTTTTTTTTCTTAACCACAAAATCAAACCCTTTTGAAAACTAGATGGTGTCTTTGAAAAGAAGCAAGTAATAAGAACTCAAACCATGTGACAGTTTTAAAGCAATGAAATAAAAAACAATCAAGAATAAGAAAACGCGAGACGAAGATAAAGATCGTATATTTATATCTAACAATGTATTAGTTACTTGACTACGTCTACGTCAGAAAGAAATAAACTTGAGAGGAAGACAAAGATCATATATTTATACAGAATAATGCATTAGTTACGTGACTACGTTTACGCAAGAGAGAAATCATTTGTATTAGGAGATAAGAATTCAAATGTTCGGCAAAACTGACAAGCTTTGGAGATAGTAATGGTAAGTTCACATTTCCTCAAACCTTAATACATGAGATTCAATCAGTTCAAATTACATTAAAATTACCCAAAAAAACTGCATCATTCATACAACATAAGTTACATTCATGTACTAAGTTCGCTTGCGATTTACGAATTTTTAGGTTTTATCAATGAATTTAAGATTATTTCCACTGTATTGAAAAGGGTCAAAACCAATATCATAGATTTTTTTTAAAATTATTTATTTATTTATAAATATTTTTGGTGAAGATTTGTACACATGCTAAGAGTGGCTCTGGTCAATTATCTTTCACAAGAAAAGAAAAAAAAAGGAAAATTTGAAGCCATTTTGCAATAATAAATGATAATGGAACACATGGCAGACATAAGAGGATGATTATTTTCTTGATTTTAATCCAATATGATAAATTTTGTTGCACAAC
>JBBMEG010000022.1:14085145-14100226 GCA_037832605.1 Cyclanthera cordifolia
TTAAAATAAAAACTATTGCAATTACTACTTTTTAAATTACAACGACATGTTTGGCTATGATAAGAAGGAAATGGGATAGGAGAATGAAATGAAGGAATAAATGAAAAAAAATAAAAAAATTAGTGATTTATGTGATGGAAGTTAATAACCAAGTAATAGAAAATATGAGTGATTTCAGTTCGGTTTTTTTCAGTTTTGTGCTAAACCGTAACCAAATCAATATTCTCGATTTTTCAAAAATTGAGTTCGAAACGATGTCCAATAAAAAACAAACCATTGGTTCCATTTGGTTTTGGTTCGATTTTCGGTTTTGATTTTAATACAATTTTGATTTATTTTGAAATTATTTTTGTCTCATTCTTAATTTGATTTTAAAGACTTTCATTTTACTAACAAAAAACAATAATTTTCATAAATATTTCAATATTTACAACTTGTATACTTCATATTTCACGTTTTATTTGATTATTCAATCAAATTTAAATACAATTATTATTTATATATTCGGTTCAACTTTTTATTGATTATTCCGTGAAGAAGCAAACCCAATCGATATATCTCGATTTTTTAAATATCAAATCGATTGATCGAATATTGTTTCAAATAACCGAATTGATCGTTAGGATCAGTTTGATTCAGATCAATTATGTCGGTTTTTAGTTTTTCCTTCCACTCATAATAGAAAAAGATCTCTACTTTTCAACATTTTCATCACACCAAACAAACCCTAATGTAATTTACAAAAAAAAAAAAAAAAAAAAAACTTCAGTGATTCATTTTCTAAAAAAGAAACCCCCCACGAAACAATCATTTTAGAATTTTCAATAAAGGGAAAAGTAAAAAGGAAAAAAAAAGAGAAGAAAGTAATTTTCCTCTCTCCCTCCAATTTACTTCAAACGAAAAATGACCAAATAAATTATTATTATTTATTATTTTTTCTTGCATAGATTCATCTCCTCGGTGCATTCCGCATTACCAGTCGAAAAAACCCTTTTATTACCAGCGGCCTCTCTGTTTCGTTTGAACGCAAAGAGAAGCAAATTCATCGCCTTATCCGTTCTTGATCTTCTCAATCTACTTGCGCCATGGGAGGAGGCAACGGGCAGAAGGCCAAGATGGCTCGCGAGAGAAACTTGGAGAAACAAAAAGGCTCTAAAGGTACTTTCTCTTCGACCCCTTTTCATATTCTTCACTAACTCCTCGTTTTTATTTTGATTCTTCCAATTTTCGAGATCTTTATTTGGGTTTTATTGAATTTTGTTGTTGATGTTAATCTGATCTTGTCCAGGAAGCCAGCTCGATTCCAACAAGAAAGCTATGACTATTCAGGTACTCTCATTGATTGCAGTGCGTAATCTTTTCTTTTTCGGTATTTGGAATAGGTTATCCACTTTATCCATTCATTTTCTTGTTCAGTTTTACTCTTCAATGGGCTGTAAACGAGAATAGGGTTTGTTTGTTCGTAATAATGTTGCTAGTTGAAGCGTAATTTCACTTGATTTCTGCATCTTATCAATTTTTGCCCCTGTGCATGAACAGTGGGGATGGGGGAGATAGGCTAGGACACTTTTCAGAGGGTAGTTAATTGAATAAGATTTTCCCAAAGAAAAATAATAACGACAATTCGGCTTCTTTTCTTTTTGGAAAGAAACGATTTCATGAAGTCTGTGAAAATACAAAAGAAGAGGAGGAAAGCCATCATCGATTCGAAGGAGATTACATTACAAAATGTCATTTTAATTGGGAAAAACACTGTTAGTTAATACTGTCGCTGCTATCAAATGGAGAAGAAGTTTACAATATGGGAGAGCTTAAAAGGACAAAGATGTCTAGTGACCAATCAGATGGTTTTTCTTTGTAGCGAAATTTTATAAGAAGTTTAATGTTGGGGTGCTCGACTTCCATTTTGCTAGTCACTATTGTTTTAGGGAGATGATTGAGGAGTTCATCCATCTGCTTTTTTGGGAGTAGGAATAGTTTTATGTGGCTAGTAGGGTCTGTCTTGTTTTGTGGGGTTTGTGGAGAGAGAATTAGTAAGACTTTTGAAGGGATTGAGAGAGATCCTAGTGAGAAGTGGTCCCTTGCTAGATTTTATGTTTTTCTTTGGACGTTGGTGACAGTTATGTTTTAATTATTCTTTAACTCTAAGTCTTATTTTACTTTAAAGAAGCCCATTTTTTCGAGCCAAGGACAAGGAGTCCAATTAGGGTCTAAGAAAGTGTAGCCAAAAGAACCCACTTGTATCTTTTTTGAAGAGATGTCCGCCATTATCACAGGAAAACGGATGTTTATGTGTTTGAAAGGGCCAAGTACTAATTACACATAAAAAGTGAATTTTCGAATTGAAACTGAAAGTTCACAGAATTGACCTTTTGTGCTCTGCAAAATTATATCCTAGTCTCTTATGCCATCTTGGGTGAATTTTATTTTTACCTGCTTTCTGAGAGTGAGAGGAGATAAGTGCATCAACTCTGTTGGTTGTCATGCTTACAGACTAACAGTTGCAGGGAAGAAATATAGGAAAGGCCACAAAAATATCTTATATTCGTAACCCTTTTTCCGCTCAACTGGTGTGTGCCCTTCTGCTCATTGCCTCGTGTTTTTTTTTTTTTTACATATTATCCTGTGCTCATCACCTGAGCTAATTACAAGCCTCATATCAGTTGTAGAGTATGTGGAAGTATAAACTGTTAAACTCACCACGTCTGTCATTCCCTAGTACATTACTAGGTTCTGAGTTTTATGAACCTCGAATCAGTGTTCCCCCAACAATTACCATGTCTAAAGTCTTTTAGTGAAACCTTGAATTTTGGGTCAGTTTCCTTTCCTGAAGCCGTTTATGGTGTTACTGGCTGGAGTTTGTTAACTCTCCAATCATTAAGGAAGCATTTTAAAACTCACAATACATTTTGCCTTAGAGGGTTGAACATTATTATACTCCAATTTTACAACGTATAGTCTGAATTGTGACAGCAATTTGCCTGATATTCATTCTTTCTTTTCATGTAGATTTTAATTTACAGTCGACATGAAACGTTTGATATATATCTGTTAATTTGCTCCACAGTCCACAAGTCAAGTGGCATCAAAACTGGGTTTGGCAATGTTGCTTATTATTGCTTCTGTTCGCTTCTATAAAGTTTTCATTGTGAGCTTGAATCCATGTTGGCTACTGATAGAAATGCTTATAAGAGTATATTAGTAGATAATTCCCGAGTTTGTTATGGTATTTGATTATAAATAGAGTGTGTGATAAGCAATAGGTAGGCATTAATTTAGTTATTTTGTTTAAGGGCTTGACTCGGTGTGTTCAAGCTGGGAGCGTCCAAGTTTCTCAAATTGCTCTGTAATCTTGTAGTTTGGTTCTCTTTTACATTTAAATATATTTTGGGTTCTATCAGTTTGTTGGTGTAGAAAAGGTTGTAGGCCTCTTTCTCCTTCTCACTCCTATCTAAATCAATGATATTCTGATTAAGCTGCCTAGTTTTTTGACTCTGATTGTTGGTATGATCTTTATCTGGAACCAGGTACTCAGTTCTATTGATGACACGACTCTATATTTTACCTTTCAGAGAAATTGCGACTTAATCAACTTATTTATTAATTTTTTAAAGGACTTGATTAACTTATTTTACAAGTCTAAGAAACACAAATATTGACATGCAAAAACACATTTTTATTTTCTTTTTTTTTTTCACAAGGTAGAAATAAGTAGACAAGTATGGCAAGGACACAATTCATTAAAATATTTTTTTGAGCAATATCTTACAACTCTAAAAATACACCTTCTGGCGTTGTTTTGAAACATGAATGTATTGTACAAAGTAAGAATTTGCATATGCATACTTGGATCTTCATTGCTACTACATTTCCGTGCAACAATAAGGGGAACATCTCACAAAAGTACACCAGATTTTCAAACAAAAAGTTCATCTTGAGATTCTTCCTACTTCTACCATCACTCTTTTTCTTTTTAATGTCTGTGAGTGTCCGAACAAGCTTAGCCATACTTCAACTATTTTCAGAGACAACCCGTGTGTCCTTATCATAGTTGAATGTCAAAGAAATTCGTAAAACATTATTTCATAGGCAGGTGGCCAGAATGATTTTAAATCATAATTTTTTTTGTTTCTTTAAGTCCTCTTGATCACTAAGGCAACTGGCCGCCAACCCATTATGGTTCTTCCATCAATCTATTGTATAATGTGAGTTTTAATGAGCTCCTCCATCTAAAAATTAATTGGTAATAAGTAGAATAGGCTTTGTATCCTTTACATGTTGTGAGATCTCTTCATTTTTTCAACGTGAGATCTTCAACTCACTAACGAATTAATTGATATTTGAATGTTGCAGTGCAAGGTCTGCATGCAGACATTCATTTGTACAACATCGGAGGCGAAATGTAGGGAGCACGCGGAAGCAAAACACCCCAAATCTGATGTTTCCACCTGCTTCCCCCATCTTCAAAAGTGAAAACTCTACTTCAAAACTGCATTATAGATGGGCTCTATGCTTATAAGGTGGACGTTTTTAGGACGAAATATATCAAATGTGTTCTTCTGAGTTCTAATCTGATACAACTGTTGCTTCCTTTAGTTCTGCTGTAATGTGCTTTTGCCTGTTAAAAGTGGTATATGCAAAAAAAAAGTAAGTCTTTGTATGCCCCTGTTAACTTTGGTATGCTTTCAAGTCGTACTAAAGAAGATATGCAATATGAATTTGTAGGTCTGTTTGGCATTGTTTTCTTTTAAAAATTCAGTGAATACATGCTTACATTTTTAGAAGGTTTCTTTAACTAATTACATAATTTTCAGAAAAAAGGGTTTAAGAGTGTACCTGCTTATCCTAATTATTCTCATTAGACAATTGAAGAAATTAATTTCCAATTAGATTAGTTTCCCAAGGCTTCATTATGTAAGCCATCTTGTATTCTTTTTCCTCCAAATGTTACGAGATTGTGAACTCTAAGCTTTTTGTGATATTCACGTAGAATATTGTGAAAATTTTAATTTACTGGAATTTGGGCGTGAGATTTGAACCCGTCACCTCATGATCCTTGGATTTACCTTGATGTCAATGAGTTATTTTCTTTTTGACATAAATGAGTGATTATAAATTTAAAGAAATGATTGGAAAAATGATTAAAGCAAAATTCGAAAAACTATACATAGACAAAATATATACAGAATATATGAGATTCTTATTGAATTTTGTGAAGAGTTAATTTAATTATGTACCAAGCATGCATCAGAGGAATTAAGTTAATAAGTTAACTGTAATATGTCCTTATTTTTTGTTCTTTTACCATTTATAACTATTTCTACTCAATATATATATATATATAATTTTTTTTTTTTTTAATGATTGAACTACATTTGGGAAGGGGATTCGAACATATAATTTCATGCATTAATGTTGTACCAGAAACCCTCCGAACTTTGCTCTTGCCGGAAACAATTTTATTTTTATTTAGAATTAGTTCAAAACATTCATATGAAATTAGTCTCTCCTAAAAGCCGTATATTAATTCGAGAATTATATTCTTTCACACCAATATTTTATTGTTAAAAAAAAAAAAAAAAATTCAAAAGTGAAAATTAGAACGGGCCTGGCGATCAAACCCGAACCGACCGGCCCGGTTATTTGACAAGTGCCCAAAATCGTAAGAACGCCACGATTAGGGTTTATATCTCATATAAAGTCAATCCTCTCTCTACCATTCTTCATCTTCTCCCTGCCGTTCTTCATCTTCCCCTCAAAAATCCTGCTTCACATTGTGATTTCGAAGCTCTTGAATCATGGGGCACTCTAACGTCTGGAACTCTCATCCTAAGAACTATGGCCCTGGTTCCCGCACCTGGTAAGCAATCCTCACTCCTCTGGTTTCCAAGAAAAATGATAACAATAAGGATCTGGAACGCTAGTCTTTTTTATCTGTTCTTGTATGTTTCATTTATGAGTGGCTAACATTTAAGTATATTTATTTGCTGATATTTGTTCTTGCGCGATTTATATCGGAACTTTAAGAATAGTGTGCGGTTTAGGATGCATTATGTATTGCTTTTTTTTTTTTCTTTTTTTTTTAATCAGTAAGTATCGATTCGGTAGTCAGATTCTTTAGTTTGTATCTCGATTCTATATATTTTAACATGGCTTTGATTTTGATTTTGAGATGCTTAATTTTTGCGCTGATTTGTGGTGTTTCTGTTGTAGCTACTTTTCAAGAGTCATTACAATTGCTGATGAATTTCCAGTTTGAACTTTGATTAGCATCGATTGATAGTTTAGGGTTGAAAGTTATAACCGTTCTCTATGGTTTTTCTATGGTATGGAGTTTTGATTCTGTTCTTGGAATACGTTTAAATACCGAATGATATGCAGCGGAGATTCTTAGCATTCTATCTATCTCTAACCTAAATGACTGTTCTTTGCTTGGTTGAGATGAGTCATTTGAATTTTCAAGTCTAACTGGATGAACCGTTTCTCCTAAATGCTTCCATTAAGTTTTAAATTATACATTTAAATGAAAATCTTGACGCTCTTTTCTTATGGGGTGGTTTTAATACTGTTTGAAGCCCCAACACCATTACATTTTTGTCAGATACCAACACAAGTTATCTGGCTTAACAGAGAATACAAATGAAGCATATTGTTATCTTTTATGGATGTCTAGTGATTAGTTCTGTATCCTAGTAACATCGACTCTTGAAAAAGATGAATTTCATTGACTCGTTTATTTCAATCGTCTTCTCAGTCGCGTGTGCGGTAATCCCCATGGGTTGATCAGGAAGTACGGACTTATGTGTTGCAGACAATGCTTCCGTAGCAATGCCAAGGAAATTGGCTTCATTAAGGTAGGTTATTTTTTGTGAAACTATACTGTCCATTATTTGTAGTGACATTTATCTTCTGCATTTTTTTAACTTTGAACTTTTTCATTTGTGCAGTATCGCTAAGTATCTAATATCTCTATAAGAGAGGATGGATTGAATTTGTTGAAGAAGATTTTCTCATGTTTTTAGATGTTTTTTGCTCTTGTTTTTCTTGGTACGGAATATGGAAGGATTGTTAGAATATGACCGTGTTACTTTGTTCTGAACTATATTTATGGTTTCTTAATTGAGGTTTCCCTTGATATTCTTTTGAAACATATTCCTTCTATCGTTTTTGAGTTTTAAGCATATTTGATACATGGTCGCTCTAATCTGTGCTTGGTTAAATTTGTTCATTTGGTGTATTCATTTAGGGATGTTTGGATTGAAATTGAGCGTATTTATAATTAGTATTTAGAATGAGGATTTATTTTTAGTATTAGAAGTAATGATTACAATCAAAGGTGTAGTTTATTAAGAGTATTTAAAATTAGTATTTAGAGTGAGAAGGTAGGCGTAAGATTTTTCACAATAGTGGTTTTTAATCTTACGTTTTGTTGATATTTAGAAGTAAATGTGATTCAAATTGCAGTCTGGTCTTGGTTATAAAACTGACTTCTAAACTGTATTGGTGTTTGAATGTATTTTATGAATGGGGGTAATGAACAAAATTCATATGTAACTTGTATTTAGAGGCTAAGTTTTAAAAATACATTTGAGTTTGTATTTTGTTTCAAAAAGTTCTTCATTCTTAAGTTAAAATATAGGGTAAAATATCATTTTGATCTTGTATTTTTCTCTTTATTCCATTTTGGGTTTGATAGTTCAATTTTAATTCTTTTGGAATGTTTAGATTGAGATTTTAAGAATATTTGGAATTAGTAATTCGAATGAGGTTTTATTTGAGTATTTAGAATTAATAATTTGTTTAAAATTAGTATTTAGAATAAAGATTTATTTTGAGTATTGAGAAAAACTTATTTTGGATCTTGTTTGTATTTAAAATGAGAATTTATTCTGAGTATTTAAAAGTAATAATTGTAATTAAAACTTTAGGAAATGTTTTTTTAGGAAATGTAATAAATATTAGTTTGAAATAATCATCTAAAATCTCATAACAAATACACTTAAACTTCGGATTTGTTTCATTTTAGTTTATGGACTTTGAGAAGTCTAATTTTTGTCACTAAAACTAAACTTTGAGTTTGTTTCTTCTGGTTTCTAAACTAAAAGAAAAAAAAAAACTAAACAAGTGGCCATTAGATTTTTTTTTTTTTTTTTTTTACCTTTAAGAAAATTATCCTATTCTTGCATAAATTTTAAAAATAATTTTACAATATATTTTTGGTTGTATTAAAATTAATAACATTTATTGAACTAATTTTGATTTTAAATTTACTTAAATATCAGTTTTAAATTTTTTCAAAATTTGAAGATTAAAATTAGATTTTTGAAAATTTAAACATTAAAATGTAACGAAATAAGTATAAAGATTAAAGTTAGATTTTTGAAAATTTAGACCAAAATAGAACAAGTTGAATGTTGAGAAACAAAATGATATTTTACATATAATATAATAGTGTAATATTAATAAAGGTCCTTTACAACTATTATTGAAATAATATTTAAATGTTGACGACGGTGACGTGATGCCCACCCTTCTCTAACATATGTCTAGGTACAAGAACGAGAAGAGGATCAATTGTCTCTATGGTGATAATGAAACTAACGAGTGACCAATTATTTCTCTTGGAATGTATTGTTAAAGAATAGTATAAAAGATGGTACAAACAAATATAGGTATTCATAAACTCATAATTATAACCTTGAATTGCTTAAAGAATATTTAAAGATAAGGATATATGGGTAATAAAATCATCATATTGCATCGACGTATTTGTATCTTCACAGATAATTGGAAATGATTCCTCGATCAAAGCCTTTTTCCTTTTCTTTAAAGAACAAATGAAAAGATTTTGAATTCTGAATATATTCTTTGCACCCAATAAACCTAACCTAACACATTCTTCAGGAGACAATAAGGCAATAGACTCATTCAAATTGCTTTCAAAAGCTAACATAATGCTTATTATTTCATCCACCTCAACAATAACAAATCTCTCTCAACTAAAATGCCCCCAATACATGGTGAAAATCGGAATTTCACTCTGTTTTCGAGAGACAACAAGAGATTTCACAGTTAAACTCACTCGCAAATTTTGAAATATGAGACTATAAGCCTCTACCAACGATATCTCTCATATCTTTCGAGTTTTTTTTCATTTTCTTTTTGTATTCTTTTAGGGGGTTTGAGGCTTCCTTTAACAGTAATGTTGCAATAATTGCTATAATCTACAGGCTTCTAAACTATATATACTTCATTTTTGCTCATTTTAGCCACTAATGGTCACCCATCTGAAAACAAAACTCTTCTGATCTGAACCACCAAAATCAAACTACTAAGAAACTGAATGCCTTTTGTTCCTGGAAGGGGTTGACTTAGCTTCCTCCTGATTAGCAGAACCGAGGCTCTCCGATGAATCCGAACCGCTGTTTTCGCCATATCCTCCTTTGCTTGACCACAGCTTAGTGAAAAGCCTCTTTGATTTGAGTAAGCCTTTCATTTTACTAAGAGCTGCTTTGTCAATTCCATTTTTACCATCTCCATTTCTCTCACTGCCTCCTCCTCCACCATTACTAAGCCTCAAGGAAGCTAGCTCCCCTTTGAGGGCCTTTAGCTCCTCGGCCATGGCAACCGCATCCCAGTCTTCCTCGGGGGTCGTGGCTGATCTCGAGCTTCCATTAGACCCGCTCGTTAGATCTTTGATGCAGCCTTTTGGTAGATCGGGAGTGCTGCTCCCTGATGACGTTGACGCCCTGACTTGCTCGAAAAATAGTACTTGCACAACCACTCGTAGAGGGAGCCGTTCGTTTTGTACGGCGTGAATGCACACTTCGGAAGATAGCTTCTTACAGTCTACTAGGTTGCAGATTCTCTTCCTATCACTCTTGCTGATCCCTTTATGTTCCTATAAATCAAGTCCAACAATGCAAGGTAAGTGCGTGCGGTTTAAGCGAGAGGGAAAGACAATAATAATGAAACGAACTTTACGGTTTAGTTGGAATAATAAACATAGAGAAATGCAAACGATTATGCTATGCCAACGAAAGTCTAATGAATAGAAAGAGAACACATCAAGCTAGTACCTTCAGATACATGTCGATGCCTCGATAGAGCCCGTCATGTGAAGGCCGAGCGATGTCAGACACCGTTTCTGCAAGATTAATGAACTTTGCTGATGGTAGGTTGGGATCCTTTGCAATTTCAGCAAGGTAACCATCTATCAATTTTGCCACCATCAACTTTGTAGCATCTGATAAAATCTCTGACCCTCTTGACTCCCGAATCTGATTTTCCTCATCAAGTGACTCAATCTTGGTATTATGATCTTGCAGAAGAAACACTTCCACCATTTTCTGCACAGCATCAACATCATAAGCCAAAGCTTCACCTTCTGGTGCTCGCAGCAGAATATCGCTCACTGAAGCCTCCTCTAGCTGCTGTCCCATTCGGCAAACGAGCTCTTCTTTGATCTCGTCACCAGAAGCTAGCACAATTGAAGCCTTCAGCAATTTGGACAGAAAACTACTCGAGGCGCTGCCTTTCTCAACGGGTAACAGCCGGACGATTGCCGCCACATCTGATTGATACTTCAACAGATCCCCACATTGTAGCACGCCTTTCCTAAAGCCAGGAAGGTTTCGATAAGCATAAGCTTTCAACGCTTCTCCAATCACATCATTAGGAACCATTCCATTGTTTTTAATACTTGCTATAACACGTTTATAAAGATCGATTTCAAGCTCGCACAAATCCTCAACCCACCAATCCTTTGGCACACTGCGATTCCTAACACCATTCCAGTTGGGATTGTTCCCGTTTTCCTCTGGAAGTTTCTTTCGGTTGTACGTGTAAGACCAGTCAACTTTAGCAACATCAGATGAGGCCTTTACAGCAATAGATTCTAAGCAACTGCTTACTAATTGCAACTCCTCCGATATTGGAATTAATGCCTTTGTAGACTGAAGAACTATGATTGAATCCTTCCAGCTACGAAAGATGCTCGAGTTTAGAAAAACGTCGATCTTGTAGGTGAGGTTTCCCTTCTCGATTGTCTCGTGCATTCCTAGATATTCAGCAGCACAACGTGCTGCTACTACGTTATGGGCGTTAAGAGTAACGGTCATCCCGTAGCAGAATTTGGCACATAGCTCAAATGCCGCAGAACCACCGGGGATGTCTGGAATGTAAACTTCATCATTGTGATCCCCAGCGGCAGCTGCGACCAACTTCTGCAAGTGAGCACTCCTCGACAGAAGGGGAAACTGCAAAAAGTCAGATGCAACCGATTTATCATTACAACAAACTATATGCCATGAATAACAGATTGATATGCAGTATTACGTAGATGTTTCGATGCATAAAAACTCATTTTCAAAGAAGAATACAGTTAAACTGTACACATAGGATAATCATAATCATAATCATGTGTTTATATTAGATCTTGCTTCAAGCATTTCTTACAGAACTACATTTTTTTTACATTGTATTGCTATATGAAATTTTACACAGTAAAAATGGTAACATAATAGCTCTTTTGCAAAAGTTCTTAATTCAAACTCCTAATAATACCATTACAACAGAGTTCGTTACGATCTAGGAATGTCGGTAACAGTTAAGAAACGGCATACCTTATGGAGGTAAAATTTGACATCCCCAACGATAACAGTGATGTCGGTAGCTAATTCACTCACAACATACCTGCAACATAAATATGAATTCTTTTAAAACAATGAGCAAGTTTCCTGATTGTTTCATCTGAATACTTTCCCTTTAACTCCGATTTCAACCATAGTAATTGTAAAATTTTAGTACCGCAAACACATTTCGTTTAAGCGTTAAAACGTACTGATAGCAGTCAGTGGTATATTTCATTCCAAAAGAAGCAACAGCCAAAGAACAGGCACAACCATTCAGCATTCCATTGTGACAAGATTCTTATTGTTCCCATAACAGAAAAAAGAAAAAAAAAAAAGCTGATTCCTGAGTTTTCAAATATTCAATTCCATCATGGTTAAAATGTGGAATCTCTCTACTACCATATATTCATGTTCTCGACTGTTTCGAAAACAAAGAAATATGCTATTTGGCTCATGATTCAGGTTCTTTTTTCAAAGCATCTTACTAATGTGCGGTCATTCGAGTGAGTTAAAGATGACGCGAACTTAATTCCACCGCATACGATACGATTCCTTCCCAAAAGAATGACACGCATTGCAGCATAGATGCATATGGAACATTCTAATTCTCTTTAAATAGTGATGTAAATGTAATGAACATTAGTACACTTGTGAGCAATGTTAACTCTCCTAATTTTGGCATAATCAAGAAACTCAAATCACTATATTCTCTTTCCAGCACGTGTATGATCCGATGGAGCAGACAAACTATAATCCACAAACAGTTATAACCAAGCTTGCTAAGAAGTAACTGCTCTAGAGCTTATCAATTTAATTTACATGAGAATGATCAGTTCCCACATTTCTTGCACATTCTACTAATCCAAAGAGAAGTCATTTACTAAAATAAACTTAGTATTTCATCATTTGGATTGTGTTTATTATATAAATATATATTATTGGGAGTCGGAGCTCGCTCCACTATATTCAGGGAACTATTGGCCCATCTCTAGGCTGTGACTCTAGGATACATCAGAAGCTATTTTAGATTAAGCTCAGTAAAGGGTCTCGAACCTAGAACTTTGAAAAGAAAATGTCCTTAAAGCTCGGGCCTTCGACCAACACAGCCCTGCCCCTTGAGGGTGGATTGTGTTTAATATATTAACTTCATCTATGAAACATCAATGATTTTAGATTATCACATTGTTGTTTCCTTTTTCTTTTTCCCAAGTCAATCACATCTTTCACAAGACCCAATTCGATACTTAACCCTGCAACCTCGAACCATGTTTGACAACACTAGAACAATATTTTTCATTTTCATATTGCTCCATACTTGCTCCTTCCATGGTTTCTTGTTCGTAGTTTTTATATAGTTTGAAATAAATGGGAACAATGTCAAATAACTTCCATATCTTCTGAACCCACCTTATGAATCAATCAAGAGTGTACATCTAAAAGAAGCCGGTTACCAAAGAGCAAGAGAAAGAAAAAGAGATTGTCATCCTCTAAAAATTTTTAGAATTATGTTGCACTACGACTACTCAATATGAAGCTTTGCTACCTAGTCAACAAGTGAGGATCTCACATAGCATTGTCTATATCAATCTGAAATATTGGGTTTTATTTTTATTTCTTTTCGTATTAACTTTTATGTATTTTGAGTCATATGTTGTGTTAAAGTTTTATAACCGTGCATTATATAAGCTCTCTTAAAATTTATATAAATTCTCTAAAATCCTGCACTTTGTTTCCAAACCCTTTTGTATTCTTATCTCATAAATAAAACGGTTTCTCTTCTCTACCTGTTAGCTAACACAATAATAATGAACCACGTAAATCTGTGTATTCTTGTCTCACTCTTTAATTCATAATACACACAATCAAAACAAAGTAGAAACTCAAGAGCTCCAATCAGTCAGTGGACACCCAAAGTAAGAAATTGAACCAATAAACCATCATAGAAAAAGAGTAAAAAGAAACAAACTTGAAAACTTTTGCCAGTTATTCTGAAAAAACAAAAAGTGAAAAACAAACAACCAAAGCTTCAACAGTGACCCTGCAACCCCACTTTTTCAATCAGACCATTTCTTTGAAAAAAGCAATGCAGCTAATTGAAAATAGAAGACTGTTAAGTAGCTAAAAAACTCCAACTCGCCACCGGGCAGTGGCGGTTTCCGGCAAAGGGAGGGGCTGAATCAAAGAATTTCAGAGATGGGAGTGAGTCACAGTGTAAAAGAGTAAAATGAATGCAAATTAGAAAGACCATAGCAAGTGAATGAAGCCAAAACAATTAAGTATGCGAGTCAGATAAATCAAAGTAAATGAAGAAGGTAGAAGAGATCTCTCACCTAGCATTGGTTTCATCAGTCTGGAAAGAATCAGGTTTTGACCCAAGTTTCATGAACTTCATTATTGACAAGCAATCAATGAACTGAGCTTCCAAGTTTTCTCAATCCAACAATGAAAACTACACCAAAATGAACTCAGAACTTCAAGAACTTAAGCAAGCAGCAAGACCCCCAATGAACCACCATGCAAAAACCACAAGAAAGAGAGAGAGAGAGACAGAGAGAGACAGAGAAAAAGAGAGAATTGCAGCAATGGCAAAAGAAGAGAGTCTCTGAAAATGACCAAATTTCAAAGAGAAGGAAGGATATAAGGTTGTGGGGGTGGACAGAATCTTGACAAAAATCAAGGCAAAAGCTTAGTAAGAGAGAGACTAAAGAAATATGGGACAAGGGTTTGTGAACATTTTAGTTTTTCTCAACTCTTAAATGGAAAGAGTACATCAAACCAACCAATAACTCAAAAACATTAATATATACTTATTATCTCATAGACAAAAATGTAATGATATTTAGAAGGAGGTCACCAACAAAAACAATAGCTCAAACTACAGCTAATTAAAATCAAAACTTTAATAATGGTTGAAATAAAAAAAAAAAAAGTGGGTGTTTGTTTCCTTGGTCAGCGGCAAAGGGCAGGGAGGGAGGGTGAGCTGTGGAGACATAGGCAACAGAGTTGTACAACACTAAAAAATTAGCATATCTGACTCAACATCACAAAACCCTTCATTTCTTTAAATCTACAAACTCCCTTTGTTTCATTTCTGATCACTCTGACTCTCTGTTTTCTCCTCTTTTTAAACTCCACCTTTATAAAAAAGAAACCTTCATTTTGCAAAACCCAACATATGCTATTCTATGCCTACACACTAAATCATAAAGCTAGTCTCTATCATTTAAAAAAATAAAAAATAAAAATTAGAGTTTAGTTGATATGATTTAAAAATCTAGACTTTAGTCTCGAGTCTATAGTTTAGTCTCTAAGCTAGGTTTGACAAAACCTAAAAAATAGTCACTTTCTTTCATATTTGTTATAAATAAAATATTAAAAAATTATATATTTATGTATTTAATGATTGCCTACAACCTATGAATAATATAAACTATTTTTTAGATTTAGT
>JBBMEG010000022.1:14100326-14112096 GCA_037832605.1 Cyclanthera cordifolia
TTGAACAGAGAACAAAGGAAAGGACAGAACTGTTGTTTGAATGAAGCTGTTGAAATAAAATATGTTGTTAGTACATGTGTGTTTTGTTGCTTGTCGACTCAAGGTGAATTCATTTTTCCTTTTGCTTTTTGCAACAAAACCAGACAATTATGTTACCTTCCTCTGCATATTGAATAAGGATATGTTTAGGCCATTCAAATAAAAAAAAAAGAACGAGAACGAAGACGATTCTCGATGTTTGAACTACCAATAATCATTTTTTTCATAATCATCCTTCCCAAAATCATATTTTTATTTTGTTCTTAACTACTTTTTATTCTTTCTATAACAACTTTTTATTCTGTCTATAGTTATTTCCATTCACACTATGCTCACGAAAATAACTGTTTTTTTCATAATTATTCCATTCATCTCAAATACAAATATCATTTCCCTAATTATTTTCTTTCGTATTCTTCCGTAATTCTTATTTTCTCATAATTAATCATTCTCATTCCTCTTCTCCCTATTTACACGGGAATAAAAAAAATACTAGATTTTTGTTTATATATATATATATATATATATATATATATATATAGGTCCATTTTAATATTAATTTGAAATGATAAAATGAAGAGAAATGGTAAGGGATGACGTGGGTAATTGAGGACCCCAAAAGATCTAAAGAGCTAAAAGCACATGCTGCTGACTCTATACCAACAACATTGTTATCTTTCAAATTATTATTTAATATTAATTCCCAAAGATTCCTCTCTCTCTCTCTCTCTCTCTCTCTATTTTGGTTCAATTTCTGTTACCAAATGTCATTCATCAGATTTCTTTAGGGCAGAGAGAGAGAAAGGAGGAGAGACAGTCAACAATCTTAATTAGGGTTATCAAAACAATTCTATTTTATATTTATTTTAATCTTTTTTACTTTTAGAATTTATTTTCCTTTTCCAAATAAAGTTATGTTATTAAATTTACTAAAATGTAAATAATCATGGAGTAATTTAACGGTTAATAAATGATTTTTAATAAGTAAAAGACAATAAGTTCAAATATTATAAGTTGTAGTTTGTGACAATAATCGAAATGCATGTAGTTTTATTCATCGAGAAATCATATGTATTAAACAAAACTACTTAAAATAATAATTTTAAATATTCATGAATATCTCGAAACTATCTTACATGCATACCAACTATTCATATATAATATAAATAATTCTTTTTATCTTTTTATCTTTTTATACTTGTAAGTATTGAAAGTATCTTAAAAACCTATCTCAACTATGTTGGGAGACACCAATTCCTCATTATTAATTATTAAGCAAAATGAGGGAAATTAAATTAGGCAAAATAATGGGAGACAAGGTAACAATCTCAGATCAAATTTTGGAGCATGAAATCCAAAATATTATTTCTTTAATTTTTATAAAATTAATTAGTACTATTTTCAATTAATATATTATATACATGATAATATTCAACTTGGATTTCATAACAATCAAAAAGCACATGGCCACTAATTCCTAAGGCTGAGAAAAATTTGACATTTACAGTACAAATTAATTAAACAAAAATTTCTGAACCCACAAACTTTATAATTATGAATCATGACAGTCATTGGCTGTGTTTGTGTGGTATGTTCACTACATAATCCAGAACAATCACATGATCTAATCAATAATATTAAATTCATACCATTAATTAATTAATACCAATCAATACAAAGTGTTTCATCTTTCTTTTCGGGAAGCATTCAAATCTTAATCAAAATTTTTAAAGCAAATGAAAAATGGTGGGAAGGTTGGTTGAAGTAGTTGTCGTAGGCTTAATAAAAAAAAAAAAAAGTTTATCAAACAGAGCTTAAATAATTAGTTTAGACCAACAATGATTCGATTTTGATGTACTATATAATACTCTACGCTCGTGCTGTTTGTTATCTTTTTCTTGTCTAATTGCGCAATTGGAAGTTTCGCCGTATAAATGGATGAAATCAAAAAGCTTATAGGTTAAAATTTCATTTTGGTTTCGAGACTTTTAGAAGAAAAAAACCGTAAGTGGGTAATTGCTATTATAAATTTGAAGGGTCTTCTTCTTCTTTTTTTTTTTTTTTTTTTTTCTTTTTTTTTTTTTGTAGTGCATGAACAAAAATTGGACTTTATTTAAGAGCAAAATGATATTTGAACAAAATTGATCATAGCATATTGAATGCAAAAGTATGTCAAAGGGTGGGGATGATTTCAAAGGCTTCATGATGCAAGAAAGCCTCTAATTTCATTATCAAATTGAATTTAGATTGTCTCATGTGTTTGTTTGTTTACCAGGAAAGTGAAAGCACAAAAGAAAAAGAAAGGAAAGGAAATGAAATGAAATGAAATGAAAGAGGTTCTTGGCAACAAATGTTTGTTTGAATTATATATCTTGAGGAATGGGAAGAGATAAGAAGAAAATGAAAGTTGATTTTATATTGTTTTGTTTGTTTCACTTTTTTTTTTTTAGTTAGGGCACACTATAAGGGCAATTTGTGTTATCACTTGTGATTTTTTTTTTTAATATAAAAAAATAATGGGAGATCTTACTACATACAAATATATTTATTGTACTAATGAATATTGTCATCATGTTTTCTTGTAATTCAGTTAATATATAGTATTAAAATGTATAAATGACTACAGACGCAAGTAATTTAAAATTCTTCTACTTTATAATTATTTTGTGAGAATAACTTACCATTAAGTTAACTCGTGACACCTTTAAAATAATATCTCTTAATAACAACAAAATTGTAAATTGCATGTTATAAAATGCTTAAAAATGGAAAGGAGGAGCTATGAGCCAACCATGCAAAGTCTAAGTTGCCATTGTGATAGTGTGATGTTTTTGCATGCTTCAAAAGCTTCTTGGCCCAACTCACAATCCTCCACCTATTTAAAAAAAAAATTAAAAAAAAAAATAATCTAATAATGATAGCAAGACTAAGCATAATTACAAAGCTGAATCATTCATGGGTAGCCTTAACTTTCTTCATATTCTCATTAAAATGTAGTTGGTGGGATAGAAGAAATTCAACTTTCAATCAATTGAATAAGAAGGGGTTTTTTGACAAATAATAAGGCAAATTCTAGTTGCATGCTTTATATCAGAATCATGGTAATGAAAATAGAATCAAACCCGTTAAAAACATATTTGTTTTTTTTTAATACAAATTGGAGGAAGGGATCTCAAATAAATTGGTAGTCAACTATCGATTTTCAGGATCGAACTCGAGACACTGGTGTTGAACTAAATTAACACAAAACAATGAAATTAGTAAGCCACCAATCCTTTCGATCGGTATATACATACTTGTTTAAAAGTAAGTTAACTATTAATTGTATTTATATGCGTGAGGTTAATCAATCGGTCATTGTGATTGGATCTATTATGGATTTATGACCATATGCTACCTAGGCCGTCTTATCTCTTCTTTTTTCGAGCTCATACACCTTTTTTTATTTATTTATTAATAGAATTTCAGTTTTGGTTAAGGTGAAGTTTCGTTAAAAAAAAAAAAAAAATTCCTCCCTTAAAATATCATGAATAGTTCTCTTAGGATGAACATCCTTTTCAAGAAAATATATAATCCCATGAACATTAAAAAAAGGTTTAATTCTTTATTGAATTATAAAGCATAACAGATTTTATTCCTCTCTTATGATCGAAAACTATCGATTGAATTATTGTTTAAAGGATTATCAACTAAACTGATTGAAGCAAAAGCATTTAGGTCATTAAATATGAATCGATTTCAATTTTCTGTTATACATAAAAATATTCAAGATTTCAAATTTCTTTGGTTTTTTATGCTATACATAAAAAAACGTTGTTAAGTATATTATAATTAGCCCCTACTATTAGCCGTTGAACTGCCATTTAATTAAGCTTTATAACTGTGACTAAAAAGGAACAAACTTCCCTATTCCTTTTGCCTCTGTGATTTGAAGTTTAACTGACATGTTTAGATCATAAGCAACACCAAGTTGTTTTATCCAAATAATTTAGAATAATCCAAATAATCCATATCTTCAACAACAATAGAGGAAAGTTTATAGAAGCACAGCATCTGTACAAGTCCATCCCAAAATACAAGCCTCTGTATTTCTCACTTTTCTAAGAACACAAACCACAAGTTTTGAATTTAAGAAACTCTAGCAAGAAAAACAATGGAGGATTTGAATCCTGTGATGTTCATCATGTAGGAGGATTGGGGTATACTTTAGGCTTTGGCTTAACTTCTACTTCATTTACGCTACGGACGTATATGACATCTGGCGGGTGGCTACAAAAAACAAAACAGTGCACACGAAAGAGCGATAAGAATGTCGTCGAAGTATCAGTGTGTGAGTGTCAGAGAGAGAGAGAACATACGGTTTATCATTTTCTTCAAATGTGTAACTTGATGCTACAGCTAACAGGCGCCCATCTCTACTAAATGAGAGTGCTGCAATGCTTGTTGGGTATTTTGAATACTGAAAGATGGAGGGATAAAATGGTAAGTTTATTGAAATCGTATCGGTTGCGGACCGAAGCAAAATTGTTCGGTTGCTGGTGGAAAAATCTTACCTGGTATAACCTCTTCTTGTTGTTCCCATCCCAAACATTCACGTATCCATCACAACCTCCAGTTGCAAAAGTACCATAGCTGCAGGGTGGATATAACAAATGCCAAACAGATCAATACGGAAGCAGGGTTAAGGTTGTTTTTAACGTTTCATTACAACTTCAGTATATAATTTACTGTTTGCCAGCGCTATTTTTCTGAGCAATTGACTATTATAGATTGAACTCATAATCTTTTGGTTTTTCAATGCCTTTTGACCACTAGGAAATATATTTCTCTTGTATATAATACATAGTAGATGTGATGTGATGTGATGTGATGATGTGTGCCAGTTTGATTTTACTCTACTTCTATAAAATATTTCCATGATCTACAATTTTAACCACACAACAGAGTGAATTGCGCATTGTTTATACCTATCCAATGACGTTAAAGAAAATGTGCTCTCATACACTACACTGTATTTTTTCTTCATTATTTCTATATAAGCAAATGAGCTCTCATTCACATAGCAGAAGAAAATACAGACATCAAAAATCAAGTTCACCGGCAAAAACACCCACATCTTACTATAAGAACCGGTCCCAATTTATACAACTACACTATATTTAATTATCTAATTAATATGGTCAACCTCTCTCTTATTTTGGAAACTGCAATGTGGTGCCTTTCTATGTTCTTACTCACGCTAAGTCAATTACACAAAATAAACCATAAACTCACATGGGATGGAATGCAATTGCATTGACCGGATAGACTATGTCCCTTTCATCCTCTGTTTTTCTGTGACATTTGAATGCGTACCTAAGAAGACAAAATCATCAAGATATGTTAATGCAAAACTGTGTAACCTTTTCATGGTTTAAACTCCAAGTCTAAAATGCAGAATGTAATCAGAGAATTTGAAAGTTAACAAAGATAAATATACATTATAAACTTTTGAACTGCCCTTACAGTTTGTGTTAAGGAATGTTTGTTTTCCATCCAAAGATGCGAAAAAAGAAAAGAGCATACACATTTATCAAAGAAGATAGTCTCAAGACTCTGAGCCGAAAACTAAGAGCATGGACTAAAATTTATATAAAGTTATGTATTTTTAGATCTTCATTACACTCAAGCATATAGAAGATATGAAAACCCAACACATCGCAGGGAACGCAATGAATATGAGAAACAAGGAATAATTATAAACATTTCTTGTTATAGTTTAACTACCAACAACACCTACTTTTTGGCTTGACTAGCCTTTGAGAGATCAAAATATTCCATAGCTACTCGTCCTTCAACTGAACTAAGAGCATAACCTGCAATTAGGGAAGAAAAAATAAATCCATAAATAAGCCATGAATCATGATAGAGATCCTGATCATTTGCAGTTCAGTTTTAGGTAAAAAACCACACTTCTTCCAAAAAGAGCAAAGCTTTGGTGGTATCACGTATGACCCAGTAACCAAAACGTTACGTGTTTGAAACCCCTACCCCCAATTGTTGTTGAATTAAAAAAAAATAAGCGCACTTCTGATCGAGAGAAATGAAGGAATAGAAGCCCTTACAAAAATAAGTCAAAGAAAGAGAGTCCAACACAACTACAAACAATATAAAAGACTCCAATCATAAAGCTTCCAAAAAAAAAATGAAGCATTTACTTACAATGAAGCATATTCATACTCAGTAAAAGGTCGTAGGCACTACCCTTAAAATTTTAAGGGATGAAATAAAAAATTCTCTTTCACTAGGGGAGTAATGGAAAAAAGTATGAAACAAGAGGGAATCAATCAAAATTCAATCATATGAATTATGAATCACTCAGAGAATTACATAATCAAATTCAAAAAGAAAGAAGAAAAGAAAAAGAATTGCATTATCATTTATCAAGAAGTAAAACGATACATGCATAAAGAATATCATATTAAAGGCCAGGAATTTCATTTGAAGGTTAGATTCGTACCTGTTCCATTAGGATAAGATCGTACGCATCGAGTTTGATATTTCAATGAGGATTCCCTACTTTGCTCAGGTTGGGACATATTTCTCAAGTCGTAGATATTAACGTGCCTTCCAGCAGTTGCTATAACTAACCGATTCCCCACAAGAGAAAGTGAGTAAACACGTTCAGGCTGAGGATATGTTCCGACGAGAGTATGTTCCTGCCCACTTGCGCCTCTAGGATCCCAACATTTCAGTGTTTTATCCCAACTACCAGTAATTAACTGCCCTGAAAAACCATTGACCTACACTGTCAAATTTCCCACATTAAGATAAAAATAATAGACATACATGTAAAATGCAGTGACATCGTAGATGTATAGCACCATAGAGATTCCACCCAGAACATAACATAGAATGAGAGAACTATTATTCACCATGTTCAAATCGAAAGAACATAAATAATAGTTCAACTCATATTTTGCATAGACTATTGCAATCAAGTTGTAGAATCTATGAGTATAATTCTATCAACTAGAAACAGCAATAAGCATCACTGATCCCTTCCTCAATCATTTTCAACTGAAGGCATTGTTCAAGATGCTAGTAGCTGCAATAATTTAAGAGTAGCCAAGTTTTACAAGGGAAGGAAAAAAGATGCCAAGGGTTCCTCCTCGTAGTTTATCCACTTGTGTGAATTAGGACGAATGTAGCAAGGTCAAAATATAACTATGTTTTACATTGATTCATTGCATTTCCATATCCATTGGCTCCCTTTTGAATAAGATATAATAGAATCCCATCAACTAGTGCAAACAAATAATTTACTAAATCGCTATCAAATTCATATTCTCTCATTTTAATAAGATTCTCAATAGAAGCAAACATACAGTGACAGAAAGTGTAATGTGCTTCTCCCTTGGTTTCTTATAACAACCCTTTTCTTGAAATCTCTTACCTAATTCAAAATCACAGTATATTGGGTATCGCCTCCTATATTGGAAATTCTTGATTAAGAAAAAATTACAAAATTCACCCAACTATAGGTATAGGTCAATTACAATATAATTTCATCAATTCTTAGTCTAACTACTTCAAAGTTAGAGGAAAAAATTAACCGTAAGAACTTTCTTGATGAGTTAGAAATTAACGACCACATCAAAAGTTGACTACAATGTAACTATTTTAATAGCTCAAAAGTCAAAATGAAATTTGATCATTTAACACAAAGGAAAAATTAGCTTATAGTGAGTCATCTCTAGCAATGTTCAGTTCTTATTCATGCCAAGTTCGACCATCACATACAATTTTGAAACTACAGAAAATCTAGAAAAAAAATTCTCAAATTAACTTTCCAAATGACTAATTAAGTAGAACTTGAACCTTCCATCAAAAAACAAAAACTCAAAGAAGTCAACTAAAAATCAAACCGTCAACAAACAAATATACCTGTCGCGTAAGAATACTCAACGCACCGCACAGGTGCATCATGCCTCCCCAAAATATCGTCCTTACAATGATCGAAAACAAGCCTGAAGCATTCAAAAAGAAAATTAAACCTGATGCTGAAATTCACAAGCTCCGTGAGCAGAAACGATATCATATATAAGCACGCACCTCCTGACGGTGTTGTCACGACTCGCACTGAATCCCGAAGAATCGTCGTGGAAACAACAGTCGAGTACAGGAACGTCGTGTAGGAACTCAGCTCGGAGGACGTCGGCGCTGGCGTCGTACAAGCGCACAGTCTGAAAGAAGAAGGAGTAAAAGATGAGATCGGAAATGCCGTAGAAGAGAAGGAGAGAAAGTTAGTAATAAGTAATTTACCTTGTCCCAAGAAGAAACAAGCAGGTGATCACTGTGGTTGGAGAATCGTAGGTTGGAAATGCCGTCGGAGGGAGGATTTGAAAGCTGCCGGCCAGCAGCCGGAGGAGGAAGGGTTGCCATGGCGAAAATTGGTTGGCTAGCTGATGCCCGATGAGATGGGGTTTTTCTCTGCGACTCTCTGAATACTTCGAGACGAAGAGGGAAGCAGCTTTCGAAATTTGATTTTGAATTAGTGAGAGATGAGGGTTATATGTCCCCCTTTCTTTTTACTTCTGCGTTGAGATTTCAAATTTCAAAATGGAATCTTCTTTCTTTCCCTTTTTAGAGGACACTTATTAGTGCCCGCTCAAAATCTCTAGAGACGTGTTTGGCGTGGGGTGCAAGCCAAAACTCAAAATTCGTTAAAATCGATTGAAACCGAAACGCCTTTCGTCCGAAACCATGTTTACTGGACGCTTTTGGTTTTAAAATAATAAAAATTGAATGATTTCGGTCGGTTTCAATTTTAACCACTTCGCATTGGTTTCAATTTTGATCAAAATCATTACTAATCATTACTTTTAAATACTTAAAATAAATCATGATTCTAAATACTAATTTTAAATATTCTTACAAATTACATCGAAACAAATTTTTAAATGCAATAATTACTTCTAAATAATTATAGATAAAGAGTTATTTTATGAGAAATTTAAATTTTTTAGTAATAATATATTTGGATGTAGTTATTTATTTAGAGGTTGCAGATAATAATAGTTTTTGTTTGAAAAATAATTGATAAAATCTTATTTGTAATAAATCGTTAATAACTCAAAACAAACGGCACCAGAAAGGACTTTAGCTTAATTTTTAGGGGCTTTAGTGTAATTTTGTTTAAGATATTACAATTCAAGCACAGTGAAAACTTAAACCTCTCATTATCTTGAGATAATGATGTTTAGGTTAGTTTTTCTCACAGAAATAATTAACTAAACTTTTTTTTTTTTTTTAATTCCAATAATTGGGAGTGGAGATTAAAAGACAAAATGCATTTATTATTTAAAGTGTAGAGAAAACAAATTATTTAGAAAATCAAAGTATTTGTTCTTGAAATTATCTTAGTAAAAAATGGAAAAAAAAAACAATAGAAATTTAAAAGCTATTGCTTTTTTTTTTGTTTTTTTTTTCATTTGAAATTTCAGAAATTAAAATTAGATTCAAAAAAAAAATCTAAATCGAAAGGCATTTTAACCACGAAAATATCTATATTTGGGCATTAAATGGCATCTCTCTACTGTTTTATGGGCTTTGGCCCAATGGAATACTTCCAAAAGCTTGTTGGACTGGTATATAACAAAGCCTAGTTTTTAAAAATTCATTTTATTTTTTTTAAATAAGTTAAAAAAAAAGTAATAGATAATTAGAAGCAAATTTTAGAACATGAACCAAAGTGAGCTCAAATATCTAGATTAAGAGGCTTTCTATTCCAAATATTTCTATTTAATTAAAAATATAAATATAAATATTCAAATTAAAGATGTCCATCATCAATTTTCATTTAAATATTTTTTAAGATTTAAATTTACTCTTTGTTTTTGCCCAAAAAATAAAATAAAATACTGTTCATTAACACACTTTCAACAATTATTTAACATTTTTAGATGAACATTAATGACAATAGAATAATATGATGGGAATTTTACAAAATTAGTTGAATGTAGAAAATAATTAGAAATACGATCGCTTTCAAAAAAAAAAAAACAAAAAAAAAAACAAACAAATATAGTTATAAGATTAATAAATATTGTTTATTATATAGTATTATAAAATAATAATTAATTATAAATTCTCTTGCCATTCCATTATCACGTCAGCACAATTATTCAAATTTATATTTGTTAGAATATTTCTGTTTATTCTAAAAATAAATAAATAAATAAATAAATATGTTCGCGTTCACTTCTTTCTTTTTTTTCTTTTTTTTTTAATCGAACTTTCTTATTGATTAAAATAAAAAAGAACCATTACTTAATGTTCTAAATATGATTTTTTCAATAAGTGACAATACTATTTAATTCCTTCGTTCCCATACAGGCAAATCTGAAATATAAAGATTATACACTGTACATTTATAAGAAGAAAGCTAATAATTAGTCAAATAAAAATATTATCTTGATATTATATTTCTCTATTTTATTCTTAAAACAATCTTTTCTTATGAAAAAAATCAGCATCTCATATACTCTTTCTTCTCATGATCATATATAAAATATTTAATTAATTTGTCATAAATAATTGATTAGATTAATTTGTCATATACTTTTTTTTTTTTAGACGTAAGTTCTTCATTATTGCTACGATTGAAAATAAATAGAGTATATACTCAAAATATAATAATAAATAAATAAATAAATAAATAGAGTAGGAAATATCAAATTGTTCATGTTGTATCTCAACTTTCAATTTAAAGCCTCGCGCCCAAAAAACATGACATTATTGCAATCGGTTAAATTACAATTTTAATCTTTAAAATTAATTTCACGCAACTCTATAAGCTTTTAAAAAATGTTCAATAGCTTTATTAATTTTCGATTTTGTGTTTCATTAATCTATAAATTGAAAAGCATTATCTCCCATTAATAGGTTTTTGATATTTTAATTTTGTGTTTAATAAAATTGTAAAACATTTATTCTTTAGATTGTAATATTATTTTAGTGTTTAGACTTTTACATTATTGTTTTATTTTTTGATTATTCAACTCTTTTTGTTTGTAAAATTATGGAGTGTGTATTTTGAGTGTTTAGAAACGAAAAGTTATTTTGAGTGATTATAAAGAAGAAATTATAATAATAGCTCATTTGTATAATTTTTTTAAAAAGCGATTGTAAAAAGTCGTTTATAAAATCTTCATAAACACTCAAAAAAAACATCTCCATGTTTAATTTTAACTTAGGATTCGAACTCGTGACCTGATGGTCCACGACATTCAGTAACGCAGTTGAGCGACTGCTCTTTTGGCCAATAACTTATAATTAGATCACCAACAAGAACATGACTTTGTTGTTAAATAAAAACTGGTGACAAATGTTTTTTTTTTTTTTAATTATTATTCCAATAATAATTGGAGTGTAGTTTATAGATTAGTATAAGTGGCTTCAATAATTAAAAACTGTAGCGAATGTTATAGTAAAAAACTTGTTGATAGATGGTTATATATAAAATGATTTAATTAATTATCATCCAATTATCAGTACACATTGTGTCCTCCACATACTTTAGTTAACGCCTACTTTATGAATTACAATATAAACAAATTACAACATGCATATAAAATCCAAAAAAAGAAGAATAATTTATTAAATAGAAAAAACAAAAATAATAAAATTATTTCTTTAAGATGGACAACGTTCTTTTTTTATGCCGAATTGATTTTAAAAACATAGTTGT
>JBBMEG010000022.1:14112196-14136223 GCA_037832605.1 Cyclanthera cordifolia
GATGAAATAGTTGTTTGCTTGATTTTCAAAAACAAAAAATGAGAAATAAAATGATTACAGAAATAATAAATTTAATTGAGGTGGTCATCGATCTAAAAAAAATCGTCTGTTTAACAATGATTTATTTTATTAGAATTAAATTGGAGATCCTATAAGATTACATATTATAAGAGCTTGGAACTTACAAATAAATAATAATAATAAAAATTATATACATAAAAACTTCGAATATTCTCAAGAATATCTTAATATTATAAGCTTATCCCCAAATAAGTTAGCATGTGGAAGTGGAAAGTGTTCCCTACATTTTTCATCGTCACATTTTTTGAAATGAAATTGAATGCCAATTGGTTATATATAAATAAATAAATAATAATAAGAATAATAATTGTCACTTATATTGGTGTAAATTAGTTTTTTTTTTTTTTTTTTAATTCAGTTTAACAAAAAAAAAACAAAAAAAACAATGGAGGGTGAAAAAATACAAATATATGTATATATGCACTCTAATTTATTTATCATTATTTTATAATATATATCTATATATCAATTTTACTATGCTCTCATTGACATGTAAACTAATATTTCATTCTGATTGCATCATAATAATGTCATAATTGCATGAGACTTTTTTCTAACGTTTCTATTATAAAAATTGAAACTAATTCAATTGTCAATGCTAAATGCATATCAAAACATTGCGATATCGACCGAAAGATTGGTGACGCGTTAGTTTTATTGTTTGGTATTAATCCAGTTTAATATCATGACGATCTAAAAATTGGTATTTAGTTCTCATTTATTTGGAGTTTATCGTCCTCCTCCCCAATTTATACTGAAAAAAAATTATCATGTCTATTTTGATTGCTATATATTAAGATATGATACTATTTTTTGACATTTCATTTAAAAATATGAACGTTATTTATTTATTTATTTATTTTTTAGATCTCTTAATTATAGGTCAATGCTTATGCCACTTAACTATTGTTTTTGTTGTCGACAAAACATTTTAATCTCATACATAAAAAAGATAACTTTGTGATAATTTAAAATGCATTACAACAAAAGCAATGTCCATATAGATTGCAATATTATGGTAATATTAACACAATTTTATGAATGTTTTTATTTAGAAATTGTAACTTCTTAATTCACTAACACATCAATGAATCATTATCACAAAACATAATCCAAAAGATCAAAATTTTTTATGGATATTTGTTGTAGATAGTGAATTTTGACATCTTATTTTAATTATAACTCCTATTTTTAGTTAGGTCATACATATCAAAATATTATAAGTTAATTAAAATTCATGGTTGAATTCTATCCGTTTTAAAACTATCACTTGAAGTGATCGAAACAATTTTTGCTGTACTTCAAACTTTTTCTTAAGTTTTGACTAAGCATAACTTTTTTGAGTTATAAGCATAACTCAACAAAATTTGACATCAATCATTTTCTTTAAGGTTAGAAGTTCTAATTTCTATACACCCACAATTTTTCGAGTTTGTCCAGAGAACAATAGCTCAACAACATTGGTATACACCTAAGAACCACAAGATCAGTATACACCTAAGGACCACAAGATCAAATCTCCATTCAAATTGTTGTGTAATCAAAAAAAAAAAAAAAAAAAAAAAAAAAAAAAAAAAAAAAAAAAAAAAAAAATCTCTTTAGACTGACATTTGTTGTACTAAAAACAATAATCAATCCCTTAATTCCAGGAGAATCACACATCTACTAGCACTGCAAAATCATAGAAAATGAGGCAAATTCATGGGAGACAAGGTAACAATCTCACAGATCAAATTGGAGCCTGAAACCCAAAATATTCTTCTTTAATTATTATCAAAGTCAGTACTCTTTCTATATATATATATATTCAACTTGGATTTGATAACAAAAGGCACATGCAAAATTGACAATTACCAGTACTTCTAATAATGCATAAACACAAATTTCAAAACCCACAACTTTAGTTTGAATCATGACAACCATTGGTTGTATGATATATTCACTACATATTCCAGAAGAATCACATGAGCTAATCAATAATATTAAATTAATAACATCAATGGGTGTACTCTACATTCATAATTAAATCAAAGCAATAACGTTTCAGATTCTAAATAACTACTCTAAGTTGCTCACCTATGCATAATTTAAGCACAACTAATAAAACTTGGATTCATTTTGCACCACAAATGTTAGAAAGTTAGGTATAAGATCAAAGAAAGTTAGAAGATATTGAAGCTAGTTTGATTTTTGGTATGGGTGGTTGGGATCTTTTCTAAGACTCCATGATGCAAGGAAAACATCTGGTTTTATTGTGAAATTGAATTTAGATTGTCTCGTGTGCTTGTTTGTTTACTAGGAAAGTGAAAGCCTAGGAGGAAAGGAAATGAGATAAGGTCATTTGAACCATCGTGCATTAGCTAAGTGATCGAGAAGACTTTGAAAAATTAAGGAATCACTTCGGGGTCCCGTTTAAGAATGGATTGGGTGGATTAGTCCATAATCTTCATCCCAACTAGAAATAATCCTAATGCAGGTTATAATAACATCTCCTATTAAAATAAACCGATTTTATAATAACCAAATTGTCGCTCTAAATGCACTTAAGACTGTGTTTGTTTTTGGTGAAAAGAGAGTGGAAAACCACAACTCAACAATCACTGTATTTGGCGGTAAACAACTACTCATCAACCCTTCCATCAAACTTCACATCAAATATATCATTCGATCAGTAGTAATACCAAACCCCAAACAAGTAATTTATTACCCAATCACTACTAACATCAATCTCCTAACAAGTTGTTAATTACTCCGACCACTATTAACACCAATTTCCAAACGAGTAGTTAATTACTTCAACTATTATTAACCCCTCTACTCCTCTCCACTCCACTCTTTTCTTCAAAAAACAAACATATCCTAAGATTGTTAGAGTTCAATCCAGCATGATCTCTTAAAAGATGAGGCATTTTTGGATAGGATAAACAGAAAAGAGAAGTGATTATATTGTTTGTTTGTATTGTAAGGTAGGGCAGACTATGAGGTCAATTTGTGAGAACAAAGTGGGAAGGGAAAGGAAGCATTTGTGAGTGCAAATTGGTACCAAAAAGTTGTCACTTCACTTGTATGTGTCAGAATGATTAATCCAAAGAAATGAGAAACTATGAGACCAACCATGCAAATATCTAAGCTGACCCTTTGGGTGTTACCCAATTATTTCTAAAGGTATGATGTTTTTGCATGCTTTAAAAGCTTCTTGGGCCCAAGTCATGCTTGGATCAACACCCAACTCACATCCTCCACTCTCTCTCTCTATGAAAAAAAGAAAAAGAAAAAAATAATAATGATAGCAAGACTAAGCATTAGAAAGCTGTTCTCTCTATCTCTTTCTAAGTCAGAAAAGGCATTTTAGAGTAGAATCAGATCAGAATCATTAATCATAGAATTTAAGTTACAATCAAACTTATATAGATACAAATTTGTTCTAAAACAAAGTCTACATATTATTTAGGTTATCAAACCTTTATAACTTCCAAAGGTTCAAACCTAATTATCAAATGAACAAAATCCCTGAACTTACAAAAGCTTGTCTAAATTAAAAAACAAAAAACATCAATTATGTACCTGAATAATGTTAGGTTTGCATTATTATCTAATTCCTTCTCAAGAGCTATGGTTGAATCACTCATTTAGGCCCTCATAAACTTTTGCTTTTCCTTTTGGCTCTGTGTGGTCATGAAGTTTATCTAACATTTTTTCTGTCTTCACCAATAAACTCAAAAAAACTTAAAGCTTGTATCGACCCAACACTTTGAAAATTTGAAATTACTCAACACGTAAAATCTTAATCAGGGATAGAACATCTCGACAAAGGCTTGATCATAAAACTGACTCTATGTTTAATCACTAATCAAACCAATAACTTAAACATATAGATTGAGATAAATTTAACTATATCAACAAACATTTATTAATATCCTTACCACAATAGAGGAATGGTTATAGAAGCACAACATCTGTACATGGTTAGCATGCTACTACTGATGGGTCCATACCAAAATTCAAGGTTTCTCTCATCTCACCAAGAACACAAAACAGAAGTTTTGAAAGGAAAATAATACAAAATAATAAAAAAAAGATCCTGTCTCATGGACTCTTTTGTATGCTAAGGGGGGAACTCTGCAAGTCATCCAGGACCTTGGCTCTAAACCACCATCCATAACTCTAGCAAGAATAAACACAACAGAACAAGCATGTATCACAGGGGAGAATTCAGTGTTAATCATGTAGGAGGATTGGGGTATACTTTAGGCTTTGGTTTAACTTCTATTTCATTTACACTTCGCACATATATGGCATCTGGCTCGTGGCTACAAAAAAAAAACAACGCAAACGAAAGAGCGATAAGACTAATGTCAAGGCATCAGTGTGTGTGTGTGTGTCTGTCAAAGAAAGAAAGAGAACATACGGTTTATCTCCCTCTTCAAATGTGTAACTTGATGCTACAGCTAACAGGCGCCCATCTCTACTAAATGACAGTGCTGCAATACTTGTTGGGTATTTTGAATACTGAAAGATGGAGTTTACAAAATGTTAATTTTTTAAAAATCGTGTCAATTATAGACAGAAGTAAAATTATTAGGTCGCTGGTGGAAAAATGTCTCACCTGATATAGCCTCTTCTTGTTGTTCCCGTCCCAAACATTCACGTATCCGTCGCAACCTCCAGTTGCAAAAGTACCATAGCTGCAGGATGGAAATAACGATTGTCAAACAGATGAAAATGGAAGCAGGGTAACAGGAAGTTTGTATTACAACTAAGGATATAATTTACTGATTGCCAGCACAATATTTACATAGTAACATCATTGCTTAGTCAAAAAACGTAGGAAAGTAAATAATGTTCCAGCTTGTCTGTAGTGTGTACATTTACATGTAACATTTGATGATGTGACAATACTTGCCAGTTTGATTTTGCTCTCTACTTCCATAACAAATTTCCATCTACAATTTTAACCACGGGACAGGTGGTAAACTGACATTGTTTAAACCCATCCAATCATGTTAAAGAAAAGGTGCTTTCATAAAACTAATGTTTTTTTTTTATAATAACCATGAGTGTCCAAGCAAGTTTACACACACTTAGATTATTATCGCAGAATCATCGTAGACCCTACTACATTTAGTTGGTAAAGAAACTTATAGAAATTTAATTCTTAAATAGGTGACAGCTCATAACCTATAAGCATTTTATAATTTACAAGGCATATTTGACCATTAAGTTAACTCATGATGGTTTAAAAAAAATTCAATATCTATTAAATATTAATGTATAAGAAATTGACTTTATTGAGAATGAAAACAAATGTACAAACAAAAAAAGAAAATCAAACAAAAACACCCGTAAGTCGCAACTATTTACGAGAATGGGTCCCTTTGTCTCCATTCATAAAACTACACTATCTTCAACTAAGTATATGGTCCATCCCTTTCTTATTTAGGAATATTGCAATGTGGTGCCTATCTATGTTCTCACCCAAGCTAAGTCAATTACTCAAAATAAACCATAAACTCACATGGGATGGAATGCGATTGCATTGACCGGATAGACTATGTCCCTTCCTGCTTCTGTTTTTCTGTGACATTTGAATGCGTACCTATAAAAGACAAAATCACAGTGAAATTATAGTTCAAAGACTTGATACTATGAATAAAGATCAAATATCTTCTTGTTAAAAGAAAGCATATCACGATCTGTTAATGCATGGTGCCTTTTAACTGTGTAGAATTTTCATGGTTTAGACTCTAAAATGCAGAAAATAACCAGAGAAGTTGAAAATAACAAATACAAATGCAATAAAGATAAATAGAGCTGTCCTCACAGCTCATATTTTTGAATGAACGAATGTTTGTTTTCCACACAGAGAAACCAAAAGAAAAAAACGAATGGATAACATGATGGTTAAAACATATCAAAAGAAGATAGTCTCAAGACTCTGAGCCAAGAACTAAGAGCAGGAGACCATAAGTATATCAAAAGTTCTACATCTCTAGGTATTCATTCCACTCAAGCATATAGAGGATAAGGACATGAGGAATTTGAAGAGAAAGCAATGAATAAAAAAGAACAGAAGGCACAGACATATATCTTGTTATTGTTAAACTGACAACACCTACTTTTTCGCTTGACTAGCCTCTGAGGGATCAAAAAATTCCATAGCAACACGTCCTTCAACTGAACTAAGAGCATAGCCTGAAGTTAAAGAAGAAAAATATTATCATTTAGTAAGTAATTGCAGTACCAAAGCCATGATAGTGATCTATTGCAGTTTAGCTAATAGATATTGTAGCTCTTTTTAAGGTAAGAAACTGTGCTTTGATTGAGAGAGATGAAGAATAAAAGTGCATAAAAAAGCATAAAAGGAGTGTCCAACCTAACAAGAATGACTGCAATCCAAAATAACAATACCAAGAAAATTGAAGCATTTCCTTATGTGTAAACCATGTAATTGATGTTTAGTAGGTCTTAGGCACTACCCTTGAAGTTACAAATGAGAATGAAAAAAATGTGCTGGGAGGGAAATTGGAATCAACCAAAATCCCATAACAAATGAGTAGCTCAGAGAATTACATTATCATTTATCAAGAGGAAGGGAAGTTCATGCTTTAGAAATCTCATTTCACAAGTTAGATTAATACCTGTTCCATTAGGATAACACCGCACACATCGAGTCTGATATTTCAACGAGGATTCCCTCCTTTGCTCGGGTTGAGACATATTTCTCAAGTCGTAGACATTAACATGCCTTCCAGCAGTTGCTACAACTAAGCGATTCCCCACGAGAGAAAGTGAGTACACACGTTCAGGCTGCGGATATGTTCCCACGAGAGTATGTTCCTGCCCACTCGCTCCTCTAGGATCCCAACACTTGAGTGTTTTGTCCCAACTGCCAGTAATTAATTGCCCTGGAAAACCATTGACCTACGTCGTCAAATTTCTCCCATTAAGAGAACAATAATAGAGCCTATATTTAAATACAGTGACATAGCACACATTTTCATTTATTGAAGACTTGAAGTTTGGCGCCAGAGAATCCAGAACATGACAGAGAATGAGAGAGATATTATTCACCATTTTGTACTACTTCCTTGCCTTCAAAAAAAAACAAAAAAACAAAAAATAGTTCACCTCATATTGTTAAGTTGTAGACTCTATGAGTATAATTCTACCGAGAAACTGCAATGGGCCTCACAAACACATTCCTCTTGCATCTCCAACTGAACACATATTCCAAGATGCTAGCAGGTGAAATAATTTAAAAGTGAGCTAGTTTTACAAGGGTAGGAAAAAAGACACCAAGGATTCCTCCACTTGGTTAATCCACTTCAGGTGAATTAAGACCAATGTAGCAAGGTCAAAATATCACTAGATTTTCCATTGACGCAATGCGTTGCCATTTCCATTCATACCCTTTCGAATAAGATAGAAAAGGATTCCATCACCTAGTGTAAACTGCTAATTAACCCAATCACTATCCAATCCATATACTCTTTCAATTGAAGCACACACACAAGTACAGAAAGTCGTATGCTTTTCTATGAGTTGTCGACTCATAAAACCGTTTTTTGAAATCCCTCTTCTGATTCAAAATCACAGTGTAATATGTAAGGTGTATCCCCTCCTATGCTGGAAATTCATAATTTTGAAAAAAAAAGAAGCAAAATTCACCCAACTGTAGGTAAGAAACCGTATCTGGAAGTCTTGATTTTAACAATTTCAACAACTAACAATATTTAAGAATTAATGATCACATCAGATCATAGCTCAAAATTTTGCAATTCGTCCATCAAAATAAAATTTGATGTTCTAACTCAAAACTTTACAATGAATTGGCTATAAATAAGCTTATATAGCTAGTCATCTATATTCTCTAGTACTGTTTAGTTCTCGCTCATAAAAAATTCTAACTTGACCATCTCTTACTATTAGGGAACTATACAAAAACAATTCTCAGGTAAACTTTCCAAATGACATTGACTAATTCAGTGAAATTTCTACCTTGCATTATAGTAAAAAGAAAACACACACACACAAAAAAGCACTCAAATTAAATATCAACCCGTCAAGAAAAGCTAACCTGCAGCGTAAGAATACTCAACGCACCGCACAGGTGCATCGTGCCTCCCCAAGATATCCTCCTTATTATGGTTGAAAACAAGCCTGAAGTATTCAAAAAAAGAAAATTAAACTAAAATTCACAACGGAGAAGTTCATCATACACGAAACCTTACGAATTTGTAAATGAAAAGAGAAAATTACATAAGCACTCACCTCCTGACAGTGTTGTCAACACTGACACTGAATCCCGAAGAATCGTCGTGGAAACAACAATCGAGCACCGGTCCACCGTGAACGAACTCACCACGGAGCACGTTGGCGCTGGCATCGTACAAGCGCACAGTCTGAGAAGGAGAAAGAGTAAGATGAGCTAAGAAACAAGCAGAGAAACAGAGAGAGAGAGAGAGATTTATAAGTAAATTACCTTGTCCCAAGAAGAAACAAGAAGGTTATCACTGTGATTAGAGAATCGGAGATTGGAAATTCCGTCGGATGGAGGATTTGAAAGTTCCCGGCCGGCAGCCGGAGGAGGAACGGTCGTCATAGCACAAATTTGTTTTTGCTGCTGCTCCCAGATGTCGATGAAGGATTAGGGTTTTCTTATCTGTGGCTATCTGAATATTTCGAGATTTGAAGCGAGAGAACGAGAGAGAGAGAGAGAGAGAGAGAGAGAGAGGGAAGAAGAGGGAAGCAGCTTCCGAATTTTGATTTTGAATTTGTGAGAATGATAGAGAGAGAAGGAAAAGGGTTTACAATACGACCCAACAATAAAATTAAGTCCGTTAGATAAAAAAAGGGTTTATGTTCTTTCTTCTTCTTTTTTTTTTTTTTTTTTCGCAAAATACATATTCTTAAATTTATAAAATTATTCAACAACTTTATAAATTTTTACCCAAATATTTTGAATTTGATTAGTTATAAAACTTCATAATTTATTTGTATCATTAATTTTTTTTTTTTTTTTTTTTTTTGCAAAAGTTCTAATATTTAATTGTAATTTTTTTCTTAAATCATTGTCTTTTTAACCTAGAAATTACTTTTATGTATAAATGTCAGTTATTTAATTAATTAAATATTTAGTCAATTATTTTATTTTAATGTATTCTTGTTATGATGGTTGTTTATGATTTATTTTATGTATTTATCGTTTTATCTTTGATTTTTGATACATAGAAAATAGGGGTGTACATAGGAACTCACCCAACGCTATGTCTTTAAATATTAAATTTGGTTTCGTTAGTTTGAGTTATCGGGTTATCTGAACACTCATAATACAAACTTATTAAATATTAACTTAAATCAACCAATTTTTTTTGATGTGTTTTAAATTTTTACGTTTAATGTTGTATTAGTAATTGATAGGAAGAAATTCAAATTTTCAAATAAATTACAAGGTTACAAATGATTTTTAATATTAATGCAATATTTCATTAGTTAACCAGAGTTACAACCCCTACCGTGCTACCATATGAGCTTACTACATCCAGGGTCTAATACCACGTCTCTAAACCAAAACTTAGATGTTTCAAGAGTTTTCTATTTTTAGCTTTCGTAACAGTCTCGAACCCTAGACATTAGCATGAAAAAAATGTTCCACACCTCAACCACTAGATCGCTTTTTGGAGAGAATCTCGCAATGTTTAATAAAAATGATTAATTCGAAAGTGATTATGAAGTAATTGAAAACTTATTATTTATCTCTAGATTTTACATAAAATTCAAACACGTAGGAAACTAAATTATTTAAATAATTCAAGTTAGAACTTGATCTCACGAAATTAAATTATGATAAGTTATCATTCTTTAAAAAAGTGAAATAATCTCTACATGAGTCTATATGATTTAGATTTTCGAACTAATTCCAATAATGATTGAATTATAAAAAATAAATCATCCAAATAAGAATTTAGTATTTTTTGTATTTTTTGTTTGATTAATCAAGAGATGATTAAAGTCATGATATTTGAATTTCTCGAATGTGGTTGATCAAATTGTGACTAAGATCTTTCAAATAATACATATTTGAAAAAAAAAAAAAACTATTTTCTTGAACGGGAGTGTTTGGATTTGGATGATAGAAAGAAAAAAAGTTGAGCTTATTGTTTGTTTTTAGTACATCTCAACCTCTCTCGAACTCCTCTTTAACATTTTTTCCAATTTCTCTCTAAAATCTCATCAAATCTCAAATCAAATTTTATATCAAATTTCATCTAAAATAAACATATTCTCTCATAAACATAAATTATATATATAAAAAAAAAAAAGTTGTTTCACATCTCTAAAACATCAATCTCGAAACAAATATTTTATATCTCTAAATCATCCTCCCCTCTCATCAAACCCAAAATACAAACGCCTCTCAAAATATTGGAGAAAATGTCTATGCAACTTTTGGGCTTTGGGCCCAATACTTCCAAAAGCTAATTGGACTATAACAAGCCTAGTTTTAGAAAATATTTATAAAAAAGAACTTAGCATTAATATTAAGATGCCCTTTCTTGTTTACTTTTTTTTTTTTTTTTTTTTTTTGTTAATTAATTATTATAATAAAGAATACAAAATTCTTTGTACTCAGAGGAAACACTAATTTGTCTTTAAAATGTGACACCTTCAAGGAGTGAAGATTATTTGGAAAACATTTATTAAGGGCCGGTTTGGCTACGTCGATAAAAGAAGAAAAGTGTTATATGTGTTTAGAATGTACGTAAGGTTAGAAAGAGATAAAAATTGATATAATGTGATGAAGATTATTTTTTAATATAAAAAAATTGAAGATAATTAATATAATAGATATAGTTTGTTAGAAAAGAGAAATAGAAAAAGAAAAAAGAAAAAAAAATAGGTGCATTGGACTATGCATTGAGTTAAGGTGGGTTAAGGTAACGACTCACCCTAACCCGATCCCCAAGCACGCCCTACGAGAGATGTTTCTTTCTACTTTTGTGGTAGATGTTTTAATGGGTGGCACACTAATTGATTGTGTACTTTTTTATTTTTCAAATTCAACCACATTGGAAGCGGAAGAATTTCACACATGTAATCTCTTAGTTATTACGTCGTGTAAATGTTATTATAGCTCTATTTCTTTCGGTAATGTTTATAAAATTGGTTCTATTTTACTACTTTAAATAAAAGATCATAATAAAAAAATAAGCTTTTTTTGTGTATAAAAGTTGGGAGACGAGAACAACGCATAAACTCTAACCACTAATCAAATGGATGCTAATACATCATTAATGCCAACTGATCACGATTTGACTCGAACTTTTTCTTCTCATCTTAAACCGGAGTTGTTTATTGTGTCATAAATAATTTGATTATACTATATATTAGGATGATGTATTAAATTTAATAATATTTATTAGTGAATAATTCACAACCATAAACTTTTAATTATCTGTTGTTGACAATGTTCAAAATAATTTACTACGTTGTATCAAAAAAATTTTTTTTTACTACGTACTATTACCCACTTTAATATTTAAACACGTTAATGTATTTTCATATGATAAAAAGTCATATATTTAAATCCTCTCTTCCTCTCGAAACAGAAAATCCTCAATTATGGTTAAATTAAAAAAAAAAAAAAACATGTTTAATCAATAAATATATTATTTTACTTTGTTAATTATTGCAAATAAATAAAGCACAACTAGTAAAATTATTGTTGAAAAGAATATAATAATCTAAATAAAATATGGTAGAGAATATGCATGTCAACTTCAATGACAAAGATTCATTCTCCTTAATTCCAAATAACCTATAATAGTAAAAAAAATTGGATAAATCTTAAATTTAATTCATATAATTCGAAGAAAAGTTAACGTTTAGTCTTCTTAGTTTAAAAAATTTAGACTTTAGTCTATATGATTTAAATTAATTAACAATTTAGTCATATGATTTAAAAAATTAGAATTTAATCCCTAAAGTTTGATAAAATTAAAAAACAGTCTATTATTCGTAATTGTTAGTTAATAAAATAGATAAAAAACTAGTTATTTTTGTGTTTAGTGATGAGAGTGTGAGATAAGTAATTGATTAGTTAAAAAACATATCATTCATACATTAGAAGTCACATCTACGTACTTAATTCACCTACAATTTACGAATAACATAAACTATTTTTTATATTTTATCAACTCATAGAAACTAAATTCGACCTTTTCAAATAATAATGACTCAATTCTATATTTATTCAAATTAGGAAATAAATTATATATTTCTGCCAACCATAAAACTTAAAATTTAAAAATTTAAACTATGATATTTGTTAAATTAAAAATTATTTAAAATCAAGTTTGATATTTGTTTAATTACAAAATTTAAGGACCAATTAAATAAAAACAAAATGCATAAATAATTATGTATCCTTATTGAAGAGATTTATAATCCAATCATCAAGGGAGATTGTGTCCTCCACACAATTTTATGAACATATAATATATGAATTAAAATACAAACAACATGCACATTCAATTTAAAAAAAAAAAAAAAACAATTCGCAAAAATTAAAAGACAATTAATATTTTAATTTCTAGATTATTAGAAATAAATAAATAAGTAAATATATATATATATATATATATATATATATATATTAAAAAAATGTAAATTAAATTAGAAAAAAATGAACGCGTTTTCATACTTGGTCGGGTTGAGGAAGGAAGCTGCCAGCTCTTTTCCAATTATACAGTTTAAAAACCATCTCGAACGATCGTGATGGCATGCACATATAATTCTTTTAATTTTATTTTCGAAAAATAAACACAAAGATTTTATGAATAATTAATTTAAATTCATAAAATCCAATCCAGCCAATAACTCATTTTGTGTGTTATTTATTTATTTATTTATTTTTAATAATTTGTTTGAAATATGTTAAATAATGAAGAAATGTGGGCATGTTTTACTTACTAGGAATTTAAATAAGTTGTGTTATATATTTTTTATTACTAAATAATTAAGTTTTGAGATCATTACTTAATAATTAAACTAGTTAATTTTTTTTTTTTGATTCGTTTGTGCTTTTGAACTTTATTTGTTTGTATATAATTTATATTGATCAAATTATTTTGATAATTATGTTTGATTTTAATCGTTTTTACTTTGAGTTTTTAAACTAAATTCTATATATATAATTACTTTTTTAATCATTTTAATTATCTTATTATTTCAAAGCTCAAATTTAATTTATTTGAATCATTTTATATTTATTTGATCATTTTAATGATCAAAATGCACCAAATTTCAATTGATTGAATAATAAATTAAAAGAATTTAATTTTAAAATAAAATAGTAATAAATAATTTATTATCATTTTTTTTTAGGTTACATTATCACTACCCTTCCCTCTTTATAATACTGTTTTTTCTTACTTTTCTAGAGTGTATTCTTTCATTTAGAAAACGCACATTATTTGAGTTAGGAAGAATGAAAGTGTAGAAGAACTAAGAATTTTCTACAGTCATTGATGTTCGTTATTCTACAGTCATTAATGGCAAAAAGTGCGTTCGATTCATTATTTATGGTTTCACCATAGGTGATTAAATTGAATTTAATACTACTCGAGTTTAATTCTTATTGACCTAGGTCCGGTCAGTTTATAAAAATTATAACTTTTATTTTTTTCACATATTGAAATCCCATAAAATGTATAGAAACTTAATATAAAATGTATAGTACAAACTTGATTTTCTTTATTCATATTGGATATAGAACTTACCAAAGAATCAAACACGCCCTTAAAACTATATATGTTTGTTTTAGGTGGAAGAGGAGTGATTAGTCTGGAGAGGTAGCGTAGTTTGTTGAAAACTTGAATTTTGAAGGTGTGTTATGTCAAAATTTCAGGTTCGAGACCTATTCAATTTTCAAACAAGTTCTTAACTGTTATACTAGTCACTGTTAACCCTTTCACTTCTCTCCGCTTCATTTTTTTTCTATAAAAAAAAGTAAACACATCCTAAATTAATGTCGTTTCATTCCGGTTATGTTATATATAAATATACATACATATATAAATACACATATTGTATATATGTGTGTATATATTATTTATTTATTTATTTTTAGTGGGAAGATCTTCAAAAACAAAGAACAGCATATATTCCAAAACAAGCAAATCTCAGTTTCATTAATATTCAATCAATGGTGACATCTTCCTTATTTATTTTTCTACACGCACACCATTCTCTTTTGAGACATTGAAATTATATTATGATAGGTGGGTCAAATTAAACCAATCATGCTAAGATAGTTGTCACAATATTTGTATAAAATAAGAGAACGATGATAAATTAATTTAACCTAAGTTAGACATCCAAATCCAGCGTAACATTCTACTGTCTCGGTTTAAAATCTAATGAATATCATTTATATGCTCATTTACTAATGTTCTCCTTTCATGTTTCTCATATATATATTTTTTTAATTTATGTTTTTCAAAATAAAAAACAAGATGCAATTGGTAACTATTTTTGTTTCTGATTTGTTACAAAAATAAGAAACGAGAACAAACTTGTTTTATTATTTTTTTTAATTCTTAAATTTATGATTTTTTTTTAAATAATTGGTAGCGGTAAGATGTGTGTATTTTGCAAGATCACCCCTCACCAGTTTGGTTTGGAGCATTTTCTCTAATCGAAATTTGTGATGATAGTTAGTTTTGATCAATTGATATACAAACAATGTACTTCTAAATCATATGTGCAGATGTGTTTCAAGCTCACGCTAGGAAATTTTGTGAGATATATGCATGTTAGATATGATGATGTGCATTAAGTACTGGTTGAAACTCGTATAGATCTCAAGTACTATGGATGTGGTCGATCCGTGTTCAGGAATTATTAGTATGATCTTTTAGCTGTCATTGATGAATCTTAGTTTACTGCACATTCAAGCTGCTTACTTTGTATGTATATACCCACTATCTCATATGATGACAATTTTATAAAGGGTTGAGAGCTGACGAGACATGGTTGTAATTGGTGCACTATACATTTTGGTAGCTGGGCCAGAGTCAAAGACATAAATTTCAAGTTGTTATCTTTTACCTGCTGTTTATACTTCGCTACACTTTTGAAGTGTTATTGCTTAACTACTTTTTCAAAACGTTTATAAAATTCAAACTATAGAAGTAGTTTAAAAGTTATATATATATCCTCTCTAAGGTCATTGGTTAAAAAAAAAAAAAAAAAAAATTAAGGTGGGCCTAAATTAATAGGTTATTGAATTTTTTTTTTACAAATTTCCCTTAAAAAGTTAATAAATTATTTTAGAATTAAACTTATAATATTATTGTGAGTTGAGATAATCACATGAGATTTAAAATGTGAATTATATCCCTTAATGATGACCTTATTCACACATTGGTTGAGTTCTAAGTTCATTTTTTTTTAAAGGGAAATACTATGTTGAAATAATTTATAAGAGAATGAAGCCTAAGGGTACATCCAAAGGGCATTTTCAATTTCAACTCAAACATTCCACTCTTTATATAATATATATCCTCTCTAAGGTCATTATCAGTTTTTTAAGTCTTCCCTAAGTCTTATGAACTATGTGACAATCATCAAAGGTGCCATTCCCTTATCCTCTTAAGTCATGAATATGGCAAAGACATCAAATCTATATCAACAAAATTTTGTATTTTGTCCTAAACAAGGGATTGGGATTTTAGATCTTCGGGAAATCTCTTTTCTTAATATCTTTATTCTTCTTTCATTCGGAGCAGCTGCATGAATAAACAAAAAATAAATTGAAAAATTAAAAAAAAAACAAAATAGAACACAAGAATTTACGTGATAGAAAGAATTTTCACTATATGAAAAATTGTTACAATCACCAACTGATTTTGAGACAAATATCTGTACTATCTAATACGATACAAGAGCAAGAGATCTTGAATTCGAGTCCTTACCTAAAAAAATCATATATATCTTTTACTTTACGAGTGTGGAACTCGGATCATGAAAGAGAAAAAAGAGATATTGTCTAGCTAGTACTAGTTTGAGATAAGTTGTTTTTAGAATCTAAGACTCTTCTAGAAATCAAATGTCATTATGTCAACAACAACCTTCATTCTATCTGAAAGCTATTATATATTATTTGTAACATATAAAATTAGAGACACATTCTATTAAAAAAAAAACCAAGCATCACCAACCAAGTTCTTCATTATTATTATTATTTTAATTTCTGTCTTAATCTCAATATTTTATGAACCCTAATTAATCATCAGAATTGTAGCTTATAGGCTCACCTGAAGAGCTCTTGAACTAAAAAACAAAATTAAAGAATCAAAATTATTAATTAATAACTTTAATACTTTGGAGGAACTGAAAAGCTTCATTTTTAAATCTATCCATGACAGTTGGTTAGCCATTTGAGTTGGCTTATGGGGACCATTTAAAGAGTTTTCATAATGTAATTATAAATTGGGATTTTTTTTTTCTATTTTTTTTTTGTAAAATATTATATGTATTAACAAATTTTACTAGTTTATTTTTAAAATTTTAAATTTACAATCTATCAGTTGAACTGATTAATGTGTATTAACTGAACAAAATGAATCTATTGGTTGAAAACGAAGCGTGAGTATTTTGATCATTTTATAGCAAACGTTATGCTTTTTTTGCTATATCGGTATAATTATTTTAAAAGAAACTCCATTCATGGATTTTCTTTGCTATCAAGTAAAATCTCTTTTTTTGTTTTTTTTTTTTATAAACAAAAATTTAGGTCCGTTTCAATTATTCTTTCATACCGTTTGATCAAACAATAATTTGTTGTCAAGAATACTCCGTAGAAAATTAATTCTATGATATGTTACTATGACTATTAGGGGTGAAAGGAAAAACCTAAAACCGACAAAATCGAACCGATCCAATGGATTGATTCGGTTTTTTAAAACAAAATTGAAGCATTCGATTTGATATTTTAGAAAATCGAAATTTATCGGTTCATTTTTAGTTTTTGATGGAAGAATCAATAAAAAATCAAATCAAACGGAATATATAAATAATAAGGAAAAGAATGTTGGTATTTAAATTTGATGTTAGAACCAACTTAAATATGAAATATGGAGTAAAAATATTATAAATATCGTGATACTTAAAGAAAAATATTAATTTTTATTGTCAGTAAAAACAAAGTATTTGGAATAAAATTAAAAATAAAAAATTAAATTGAAAATGAACAAAAAATTTGAACAAAATTATTATTGAAATCGAAGAGAACCAAATAAAAACCAAACGAATGATTTTGTCTTTCATTGTACATCGGTACGGACCCAATTATTAAAAAATCGAAGATATTGGTTCAGTTATCAGTTTTACCAGTCGGCCAATCTATGATAGTTTGTTGTTTGTGTTTTTGTTTTTCAAGTGAAGTCAACTTCATTTTTGTTGAATCAGACTATAAATATGATCTCAATCATCACTTATCTTCTCAAGCCTCAAAGTACAAAACAAAAATCTTTTTTTTTTTTTTTTTTTTTGTTCTAAAAACTCCAAAGATAAAATCATGGAATCTATAGGAGCCATTTCAGAAAGGGAATGGATCTCTTTGAGTGGAACATACACAGCTGAGGAATCTGATTTCATGGCTAATTTCCTCAATAATTATTGTCTTCCAAATGATATTAACTCAGATTTAAGCTTAGAAATCCCATCTTCTTATTGGCTTCCCAATGAATCACCATCATTATCCATGTTACCCATGGATGAACCATCTTACTACTCTTCAGATGCTTCTTTCTCCTTCGATTTCTCCATCGATGACGTCGGGAATCCCGACAATATTGTTTCGACTCGAAAAACAAACCAATGCAGGCCTGGTGATTCACAGCTTAAAAGGAAAGCAGAGGAAACAGGGGAGGACGAAGCTGCGAGAGACGCGGTCGACGAAAGATCGAAGAAGCGAACGCTGAGTTTACCTGATGTGAGATTCATAATAGGACTGTTTTTGTTTTTGTTTTTGTTTGTGTTTGTTTTTACGATTGTCGTGTTTACGGTTTGTGATTTGGTAATGAAGGCCGTAAAGTCGAAGAGGAGTGGGAGGGCACCGAAAATCCCGAAGCTGGCCGGTTCGGGTAGCTGTTGCAATGAAGATGATCACATTGTTAGTTCAAATGGGCAGTGCACAAGCAGCTTTAGCTCTGAGGATGATTGTAATGAGGCTCAAGAAATCAATGGTGGAATCAGTTCAAGCTCAAACTCTAAAGGAAAGTCAAGAGCTAGTAGAGGCTCAGCCACAGACCCTCAAAGCCTCTATGCAAGGGTAAACTCAATTAATCTTTTCAATTTCTTATGTTATCGTAACAATCGTAAACAACAATCCAGAATTAAAGAAAATGAGACAAATAATATATAGATTTATTAACTGTACAAACAGATAAGAGAAACCGTTTTATTATTAAAACAAGCTCGGTTATAGGGTGAGATTTTTAAAATAGTTTACCAAACGAGACCTAAATGTCCGTAGTGCAACACAATAGAACATTTCAACCCCAAAACATTATTAAAACAAAAAACACGAAACTAAATTTGCGATTCTTTTCCATTTTTTCTCAGAAAAGAAGAGAAAGAATCAACGAAAGGTTGAGAATCTTACAAACCCTCGTCCCAAACGGCACAAAGGTAAGCCAACACCTAACGATAATGTTACGAGCGATCAATCTCAATGTTTAATCGATGGCGTAAGTTTCATTCTATCTATATCTTGACCAACAGGTTGATATCAGTACAATGCTTGAAGAAGCTGTTGAATATGTGAAGTTTTTGCAGCTTCAAATCAAGGTAAAATGTTGATTAATGGATCAATATTTAATCTCTATAATTCAAGAGATTATGATATTATAAAATTGAAACCAAGGTCTAATTTTGTCCTTGAATCTAATGAATTTGCAGTTGTTGAGCTCTGATGATCTATGGATGTATGCACCAATTGCTTACAATGGAATGGACATTGGACTTAACTTGAAGCTCATGAAGCATGACAATGCATCACAGTAGATATATACTTCAAATTATTTCTTGTTGTAGAAACAAGGACAACTTTTTTTTTTCTTTTTTTTTTTTTATGACAAAGATCCCATTTTAATTACAAGTTTATTTTACGAGTATAATAATAATATTTGAGGTCGGAAGATTTAAACCTGCGACTTCTAGATCATGTTAATTATTGTTGGGACGTTCAACCCGCTAGGGGAAGGTTAAGGGAAGATGGTATAACGGAGGTTGAAGATTATCATTAATTTTGGAATCAATAGAGTTATAATTATGAGAAGGAATATATATTGGTGATGTTTCTTCTTTTTTTTTTTAAGCTATGTTGAACTTAATTATGTAGTTTGATCATGTTGAGCTTGGAGAAAATGATGTGAAATTATTTATGGCATATATTGGCTGATTAATTTGACATTTTATTTAATCCGGAAAACCAATACTCCAGAAAGGAGAAAAACGCCATGCCTCTTTAGCCAATTTACATTTCCAAATAGCATGAAGTGTAGAGTTCTCCTTCTTATGACAGAAAGGGCGTAAATAACTACTTATCCTATTCCTCTTGATTAAATTAAAACTAGTAGGAATGAAATTGTGAAAAATACGCCAGATCAGGAAGTGTAACTTTGAAGGAAGTTTGGAGTGCCAAAGAGTTTTCCACCACCGCCTTAAGGTATCTTCCTTTGAGGACGACGAAAAAGCACGATCCTTCAAAGCTAACCAAAGCGCTGATTTCACACTAAACTACCCATTCTTATCATAGTGCCACATAACTGTATCATGCAAATAACTCTGGGTCTTGGTAATTTTAAAATTTCCCTCACATCCTCATTACAAAAGTATTATGAATCATCAATTCATCCCACTCACCGTCAGCCTTGATCAGATTACTAACAATCATATTAGGGTCAATACCTACCCTAGAAATAGGACTCAAAGAAAGAATTCAAGGTAACCAATTACTAGAAAGAACATTCACGTTATGCCCAATTCCAATTCTCCAATGAAGTCTTTTTACCAGAAGCTCTCTACCTCACAATATCTTTTCCAAGTCAACGACTCATACCGAACCAAAACCATACCAAACAAAATGAAAATTGAACCAATGATTTTTTCCATCACTAGACATTAATTTAGACTCAATTAATGAAAAATCGAGAACATAGATTTGGTTGTCTGTTCGATACAAAACCGAATCGAAATAACTCATATAGTTACAACACTTCAAACCGGATTTACCACTCATGTAACGTCGAGACACCGCAACCTAGCATCTTGACAAGCTAACTTTGAGAAGTGTTTGATTTACATGTAAATATCTGTTGACTCTAATCTCAAATCTTAGAGAGAAATACTTTCTCAGTTATGGCAGAGACTAAGTACTACAGCAGAATAATTACACTATTATAAGTAAGTATAGGCAAATATTTAAAATATTTGCATTAATAGTCATTAAAATAAATTACGAATGGAGTATTAAAGTTTAAGATCAGATCAAAATGAATTGACCGAATTAACCTTCCAATTGATTTGTGGTATTCAACAACAAATTGCAACAGAAAATCCATATGATTCACTCAAACAGAACAAGGATTAATCAAAATGGAAACTTTTATTGAGAAAACAAAAACAAACAGAACTGATGAACAGAGAGATCATGAAGAAGATCGACATTTTTGTTGGTTGTGTGTTCATGATCATGTTGGTTTGTGTTCAACACAATCGCCATTAACACAGAAGCATGGAGAGCAAATGGAGTCACTTTGGCATGGCACAAACGTATCCGGACAGACAACCGGTGACGACTGCAGCTCGATCCCGGCCTCGTCCGCAGCAGCGGGCCGAGCCATCACCACCATCATCATAACTACCATAGCCACAAAAACCATCTTTTTCATCTCCATTTCTCTATGGTTTTAGTATTATTTCGCCTTTCGAAGTCTTTTATTTATAGTAGAAAATAAAAAACATGTTTAAGGCGGAGATAAAAACAGAAAGTAATAGATTCTTTCCACTGTTTAATCTATAAACTAATTTATTCTTAACGTAAAATATTATTTTGATCCCTGAACTTTCACCATTATTTTATTTTGGTTGATAAATTTTCAAAAGTTTAATTTTAGTCCCTGAATTTTTAGTCTTGATTTATTTTGGTCCTTGAAATTTAAGTTTTATTGCATTTTAATCTATGAACTTTCAAAAGTCCAATTTTAGTTCTTAAACTTTGAGATTTGTTCTATTTCGGTTCATAGTCTTAAAAAAAGTTTAAAATTAGTCTTTGATTTTTTTTTTAATTTATAAAATTAGCATTTTCCTCTATAAATTTTAAAAATTTCTTCTCATTTAATCTTTAATTAGGTCAGTCTTATTAACATTATTAAAAAAAAATTGATTGATATTGACTTAAATTTTACGATATGGACTAATTTTAAATTTTCTTTTTTTTAAGTTTAGAGATTAAAATTGAACTTTTAAAAGTTCATACACAAATAATTAAAAGTTCAAAAAATTATAAGCATTTTTTTTGACTTGGGTGGCGAAAGGAAAACCACACACCTTTTCATTACGGTGTTATGCTTGCAATTAATGTTATTTATTATTTATATTTATTTATATTATGGTTATACAAAATATTTTGTATTTGGTTATTCTTTTATTATTGGTAGATTAAGTATAAGTTGTATATATATTACGCATTTGGGAAATGAAATTTTTTCTCCAATTACTTTTGAAATTACATTATTGGGGTGGAAATTCAAACTCGTTTCTTTTGATCATCAATTATACATTAATGTTATTGAACTATTGCTCTGGTTCCAATCATCTATTTAATCAACATTCGTTAACAAAATATAAAAGATCACTCACATTAATAAACTTAATTTGTCAACAATTACCTAGATTATAAATTGTTTATAAGTTGAATTCTTAGGGGATGTTTGTTTTGAGTGTTTATTGAGATTTTATAAACGAGTTTTTATAATCATTTTTTAAAAATTTTATACAAACAAGCTATTATTACAATTTCTTATTTATAATCACTCAAAATAACTCTTCATTTTTAAACACTCAAAATAAACATTCCAGAATTTTAAGTTTTAAAAAGATATCACTCAATTTAAAAAATTTCCAAACTAAATTTAATGACGGAGCTCTAGAATTTGAATCGGATATTAGAGTATCTTTAATGCGAGTTAAGCTATGCTTGTTTCGATTTGATATTGATAACTTAACTTAATAGAATAAAGACGAGTGGGTCAAAATTGACTCATTTTAAATTTAAATTAAAAAAATAGTCCAAATTGTCTGCCAATAGTAATTAATTATTGACAAGTCTTGAAATGGCCTACCAACCAATATTGACTGCGAATGCGTACGTCATTATCATATATGTCCGCCTTTTTTAAATTACTCAAATCAATTATTTTCTTAATTCCATTTTCAAAATGTTAAAACAAATTAATTATTATTTTTTTTTTTTTTTGTAAATAACAAATTCTAATTTAGCTATTTTAATTTGAATAAGACATTTTAATAAGTTATATGGTTCTAATAAACTTTGAAGAAGGCTTTAACCTGATTTCATAAAAAAATAAAAAATAATAAAAATAAAAGACATCAAATCTTAAAAGATGTTACCGAGAAAATTTGTAGCGCGTTAATTTCATTGTTTGATAATAATGTAGGTCTTCACATATCTAATCATTATTTATTTGTCAGGTTGTTTTTTTGCGTTAGATTATTATTTGTGGAAATATTATTTTGATCTAATTTTTTTTAATTTAATCATTTTATTTTTAATCGTCTTAGTACATATAAATCGATGTCTAAAATAAGTGGAGTAAACTTTAATTAAAATTAAATTTAATAAATCTCGTTTTATATATAAAAAATTTTAAATTAGAAATTTAAAACAAAATAAATATTTAAATGTGACATAAAAAATTGTTATAAACAAAATTTTGTTAATTTAAAATTATAATATAGTATTGTAGAAATTATACTAAAAGGCGTGTTGTAATATGTCAAAAAGGATAGGCTTGACTATTAAAATATAATCAAATTTTATTTAAAATATGATTTTTGGTTCATAAATTTTGAATTTTATTCTATTTTAAAATATAAACTTTCAAAATGTTAAATTTTAGTTTTTATATTTTTAATTTTTTTTTTTTTCATTTTGGTTACATAAATTTTGAAATGTTCTATTTTATCTATAAACAGTAAAAAAAACTTTAAAATCAATCGTTGTAGAATTTTTTAAATATTTATTTTCTTAAAAAAAAAATGACATAAGCAAGTCGCTCAAACACGAAAAATATGCATCATATTCTTCATTAGTAGATCATCAAAAAAAAAGATTAACAAGTGAGAGACCGATCATCATAGATGATCAACAAGTCAACTATCGATATCCAAATATCAATAAGCCAAAGATCGATGATCAAAGAAGATCAACAAATCAGCGACTAATAAAAAAATAAACAAGTCTGACATCGATCATCAAAAAAAATCAACAAGTCAACGATCGATCTAAACAACAATAAATCATAGATTGAACTAAAGTAAACATAGAACAAGCTGCAAAGCTCTCAAGACAAATCATCCCCTAGAACAAACTACAAAAAACAAACTCTGAAGCCCTTAAAAGAATCCAACCTACAGAACAAACGGTAAAGCCTTCGAGATATTTGCGTATGAGAAAAAAAAGAATTATATAAATATATTAGAGAGTATACTTAAATTGAGACACTATATTTAAATGTTGTGTGAACAAAACATTATCTCCAAAGCTGAAAGTCAAAATTGTAAAACAAAAATCAAGATAGATTCAATATAATATCACAGTCCTCGAACTTTTCAAAGCCATGTCATTTATTTATT
>JBBMEG010000022.1:14140862-14164393 GCA_037832605.1 Cyclanthera cordifolia
AACTCTCAACAAGTAATAGGTTGAATTAGTAATTATAGATTTAAATTAAAAAAATAAAAAATAAAAAGGGTATTATTTAGATGAATGATAAGAAGCTAAATTTAATAGATTTAGGAAAATAGAAAGTATTATTAAGTTAATAATTTAGGAAGTATTGAGAAGGGGCGAAAGGAAAATGTAAATTAATTGGAAAAGAATGAACGCGTTTTCACCTGCTGCCAGCTCTTTCCAAGAAGGCAGTTGAAAAAGCATCTCCGCCCATCGTGATGGCATGCACATTATCCATATAACCTAAAATAAACACAACGATTTTATGAGCAAATCATTTTTAAAAAAATATATTAATTATATTAAATTATGATGAAATGTGGCCATATATATTCTATATAGTTATATTATTATTCTTTTTATCAATGGATTACATGTAAACATTAACATAATCACTTCATCAATATATTATATTTAAGATTAGTTTAATTATCACCATATATACTCGATATTTTATTATGTACTTACGACTTTATTATTTCAACCATTAAGATTAAGATCAATTGAACATTAGACATATTAATTTTAAAATATGTGAATGAACTAAAAATTACACTCAAAATCTTAATTTTAAAAAATGCTATTTTTTTAATATTATTATTGTTCAATATAATCACATTTTATCTGGTCCAATATTGCAACAAAATGTTTTGTGAGAATATATAATAGTCGAGACATGAGTAAACTAGTTTAATGATTCATCAAACAATTTTTTTTTTTTTTTTTTTTAATTTGCAAGGGTCAGCTTATGGGTTTTGAGTATGAAGATCTTCAAAAACAGCATATACTCTTAAATAAGAATATCTCAGTTTCTTTAACATTCAATCATTGATCAAATCTTAATTTTCTTTCATTTTGTACATCATTTTCTCTTGGAGCTAAACACAAACCAAGATTTTTGAAATTATATATCATAGGTTAGTTGAATAAAACCAATAATTGCTAAGATAGTTGTTGTCACTATATATATATATATATATATAAATAAAGAGAGAGAAATGAGAAATAATCACTTAATTTAAAATTCAAATCTAGTGTAACATTCTAGTGTTTGGGTTTAAAATGGAGTGGACAACTGTTGAAAATATGAGACAGTTTACAGACAAAAATAATTGATTTCATTATAAATCTAGAGGCTAGGAATTAACCATTTCACTTTTCTTTTTCAAACTTCACCTTATATATAATCTTTATTTTCTTAGCTCTTTTTTTTTTTTTTTTTTTTTTTTTTTGATGGATCAGATAATGCAAAATTTGAAAAATGTTTTATGCATACAAAAATATTAATTTATTTAATTTGATTGAAACTGTCCATTTCATTTGATCCAATTACTTATTCAAGCCACCAGCTTTGTTTGTAGCTAATCAGCCAAAGTTAATTGAATAAAAATAGAAAACCAGAATAAAAATTATTTTTAAATGATACTTAAACTAATAGGCTAGTGTAGACTTAAGCTGTGTTTGGCTACAGGGAAAGAGAATGAAATGAAAAAGTGATAAACAAAAAAAATAAAAATAATAATGATTGATGAAATAAAACTTGATAGGTCAAACAGTGAGAAGGAATCTCTTCCTTCTCATCTCTCCCTCAGTGCACCAAACATATCCTTAAGTTTTGAATAGTATTAAGACGAGAATCTAAACAAAAAAAATCTCTTAAATTGTGACCTTAATCACTTAATTATATATGGAAAAGACCTTGAAATCATTTTCATGTGAATCAATGAGCCTAAAGGATATATCCAAAGGGCATTTTGAGTTTCAAACTCAAAACAATTCCAATCTTTAGAATATGATCTAAAGGTCATTATCACCCCAGCCAACAAAATTAATGTAGTTTTTTTTTTAAGTCTTCTCAAAGTATATAGTATGAGAAAAATAAATGTGTTATTCCTTTCTCATGAGTTATGATAATGATATAAAACAATATTCACAAATGATTTCAACACACAAACTTCAATTTTAATTACCCAAACATTATTCAATCCGCTACTTATTACAATCTTTTACGAACTTTTCTTTTCTACATTCAACAATATTATATGAGTCGCACTGAATAATTTCTCATTTTTTCGTTTCTTACGGAAACATTGTGTAACAATAAGGGAGAAAATGAATCGATATTTAGTAGTATTATACATTTGATGTCATTTTGTAAAAGACAAAAACTTTATTCTAGTATGTAAATTAAACTCTTATATTATTTATAAGCAATAAATAAAAATAATCATAGACTCATTCTCTCAAGGACCAACCAAGTTCTTTCATTTATTTTTCTTCTTATACTAATCTTATTTTTATACTCCCTAATCATAATCTTTAATAAGGATAAGCTGATGAACAAAAGGAATTACCTTACTAATTTTTGAGTGTTTAACTAAAAAAGCTGCAATTTTTTAATCCATTCATGACAGTTGGCTTATGGTGGGAGGTGAAAGTCAACTTAATTTTTGTTGGTATATATCACATTATAAATATGAGCTTTGTTCATCAGTTATTTTTCAAGCACAAAAATTCCCATAAAAAAAAATAATAATAAAATAAAATAAAAACAGAATTATGGAAGCTATAGGAACCATTTCTGAAACAGAATGGATCTCTCTGAGTGGAACATATGTAGCTGAAGAAGAATCTGATTTCATGGCTAATTTGCTCAATAATTATTGTCTTGCAAATGAGCTAAATTCAGATTTAAGCTTGGAAATCCCATCTGCATATTGGGCTGCAGCCATGGATGAACAACCTTACTCCTTGCCTGATTCCCACCCTCTGATCTGGTTCCCCACGGGGGATGTCGAGAATCCCGACCCCTCCGCTCGGTTGGACGACGACAATTCGTGTCGAAAAACAAGGCAATGCAGACTGCAACTGTCCCCTGCTGACCATGCTGATCCTCCTGCTGATGCATCTGTTGGCAATTGGAAGAGCTCACAACTTAAAAGGAAAGCCGAGGAAGAAGCTACGAGAGAGGAGAAATTTACGCTGATGTCGGTCGATCGCATCTCTAACAAGCGATCCCAGTGTTTACCTGATGTGAGAATCACAATCCGAAGTGATCATATACTTTCTTTTTTTTTTTTTAATTCAACAACATTAACGTTGAAAGAGGATTTGAACATGTTACTAGGTTGTATATGATGTCATTAGAGTTGTGCTTTCGACATCCAAACTCATTCACATTAACGATAGTTTGTTTGTTTTGTTATGTTTTGTTTTTACGATCCTAACAACATTGCGGTTTGTGATTGGGAAACAAAGGTTGAAAAGGCGAAGAGAAGTGGGAGGGCACGGAAGCTTCCGAAGCTCACTTCGGCTAGCTGCAATGAAGAGGATCACATTGTTAGTCCAAACGGGCATTGCACAAGCAGTTTCAGCTCTGAGGATGATTGTAATGAGGCTCAAGAAATCAATGGTGGAAAGGCAAGAGCAAGTAGAGGCTCAGCAACAGATCCTCAAAGCCTTTATGCAAGGGTAATCAAATTCTCTTAAACTCGAAACCAAACACACAACCAAACCAAAAACTTAAAAAACTAAACTGCCAACTCTTTTTTCCTTCAGAAAAGAAGGGAGAGAATCAACGAAAGGCTGAGAATCTTACAAAGCCTCGTCCCAAATGGTACAAAGGTAAAAGCCGATATCTTACGAGATCATGTCTCGAACAGTCTCGGAGTTTAATCGTTGGCACACACGTACGCGAGAGTGATCTCATGGCTCCGTGACTTGTCTTGCAGGTTGATATCAGTACAATGCTTGAAGAAGCTGTTGAATATGTGAAGTTTTTGCAGCTTCAAATCAAGGTAATTATTTCTGTTGAGTGAATTTTATTATTATTTTAGAATAAATGGTTTGATTTTGTATTGTAATTAATATCTGCAGTTGTTGAGCTCTGATGATCTATGGATGTATGCACCAATTGCTTACAATGGAATGGACATTGGGCTTAAGTTGAAGCTCATGAAGCATGACAAAGCATCACAAATATAGATATAAATATATACTTAAATTATATTATATTTCTTGTTTTATAGAAACATAAAGGATTAAGGAAAGAAAAAAGCAATGGAAATTCTCATTCATTTTGGAAATCATAAAGGGTATATTAATCATGAGAAGGAAATATGTTTAATTAATTAATTTTGAACCTTCTTTTATACTTAATTTAGTTTCATATTGATCTTGGGAGAAAATTGTCATCTCATTAATGTAACTTTCTAATGCTAGTTATCCAAATTTAAAATAAAGTTAGCAATATTTGATTTTATATATATAAAAACAACCGCTTTAAAAAATTATTAATAATAATAAATATAAATATTTTAGTATAATATACTCAAACTACTGATTGAGTACATGCTAATTCATTACTAGTGTCAATTGAATTATGTTCATTTTAACAATATAATTATTGTATTAGTAAATTTTATCTTATTCTTTTTTATAATACATGATTTATAATGCATAATTATAATGTATTAATGATTATAACTGTAAATTTTCTAATTTTATTTACTTTTCTAATTATTTTGTCATAATAGTTCATTCAATATAATTAAAAAAAAAAAAGAAAAAAGAAAAGAAAAGGGTTTTGGAGGATAGTTGCAGAATAAGGGGCTACAAAATTGATAGCTGAAGTTTCAAACATCCTGAGACAACTGCAGAAGGTGTTTTAACGAAGGATAAAATTTTAAAAAATAATAAATAAATAAATAAATAATAGGGAGATAGCTGAAGATGGATCCAATAATAATTATTTAAAAGAAACATGTTTGATGGAAAAGTGGAAATGGGGATTCACGGAGGTGAAATCATAAGGTATGGGTCCGAGTGCCTCGTTATCTGGAAACAAACACGAGCGAGAGGGAGAATTGAATGATAACTAGTAAAGCTTCGTACATTGACAAGATGAATGGAATATCAGCGTCGGCTGAGAGTCAGCCACGTCGGACGTCATGAATTGTTGATGCTGAAATTTTCAATTGTTGAAAAATTTAGAACAACTCGCGCATTTACTACGAAGTAGGCGAAGGTAAAAGCCTCAACTTATTTTTCTTATATGAAACTAAATGCGAGGAGAAGACGACAACTAACATTAAGAAATTTGTTGGTTTTTAGTTCTTTTGAATAATGTTAAATGTTAATGTTAGCTCCCATTCTCAGGAGCACATTGATGTGATGATTAAAGAGTGCGTGAAATTTGTCGAGTCATTTGACTGTTTGTTCTGACCTATCTCAATTGATGATGTGATTCAACTAAATACTGTATGCATGACCAAATCAAGTGAATACTAATATATCACTAGTGACAACTAAATTATGTTCGCTTTCGCTAATTCAAAAATATTCTTGCGAATAATCATTCATTAAATTTAAAGGCAACTTCTTTACGTAGATTAATGGGGTTTTTTTTTTTTTTTTTGAATATTTGGATTTTGACCATTGGTAATTTCTTCTTTGCCATCAAATTAATGAGAGAATGTCAAGACAATGTATCAACCAATAAAAAATTGAACAGTCAACCAATTGAAAAGATGGTTATGTCAAACTTCTCTTTATAAAATCAGTTCACACCAATAGTTTTTTTTTTTTTTTTTTTTTTTTGAGACAGTGCACAGAGGTAGCCTTGAAATAAAACCAACATATTCAAGAATATGTTTATTTGTTTCCCTGGCATTCTAGAATTAAATTTAGGACCACCTTATACAAAATTAGAATTTAATCCTTATAATATAAAGAATTATATTTTAGTTTTAAAATCTAAAAAATAGTATATTTAGTCCGCAATGGTTGGTGAAATAGCATTAAGTAAAAGCTGGTTATTTATGTTTTAATAGTTAGAGTATGAGATAATTTTTTTTTTTTTTTTGACATAAGATAAGTACTTAATTTTGGACAAAAAAAATGCGATAATCATATTTACGTACTTAATCATCTAGGATTTATTAGTACAAAAAAAAAATTACAAATACCGATTTTCATAATCGAACTTGTGATCATGTCGTTGAACTAAATTACATTTAAACAATGAAATCAATGTTTTACCGACTCTTACGGTGCAATTAATAAACAAAAGTGATAGGTTAGAATTTTTAAACCCAAGCAATGTCCAATGTAATTTCTTTCTATTAAAGAAGAAAAAACTCATTTAAAAAAAAAACATTTAATTGAGTTTGCAAATTTCAAAGGCTTATTTTTTATTTACAAATATCTACTAAGTGATTTATTAAATAAAAAATAATAACTTTCATTGTTCTATTAAAAAAAAGTTATGATTATAATATGAATTCCTAACTTTATATAAAAATTCTTTCATGTCAACTCAGTTACTCACTAAGAAAAGAAAAAAAAAGAACTTTGCAATATCTAAATTTCAATACTTTCCATTTGATATTCTTATCTTTATATTTATATTTGAATTTGACTTTCTTTTTCTTTTTTGGTTTTTTTTTTGTCACATCAAGTTAGATGAAACTGAATGTCAAATAATATTTAAACTAATTAATAAATTGAACTTTATATAACTATATTATAATTGACTTGCAAATTATGTCAACCACATGAAAAGTCAGCTTGTGAATGAGCACTCTCTAGCCTTTCCTAATAATTACACAAATAAATTATATTTATACAGTTTTTAAATATATAGTTTGAATATTTATTTAATGATTAAGAATACTTCGTAATTGGTTAGGACATGCCAATATGAAGAATATGCTCCTTACAATAAGGTTCTCTTGAAGATATCAAAAGGGTTGGTAGCTTCAACGTTTGGTGTTATATCAGTTCAACACCAACGTCACGAGTTCGATTCTAAAAATCAGTATTTGACTCTCAGTTTATGATATATTAGCATTGCAAAAAATGGTAATAGCTTAATTGAAATAAACATGTCACCATAATCAAGTAATGATGAATTTTAATTTCACTACCTACATGTTAGACTTCATAAAATTTGGTTATGGTAACATTTTCTAATATTTGAGCAAAATATTGTTAGTATTTATGCACTTTATTTTAATTTACTTGTACTATAACAAGGATATTTACAGCACTAAAATATATATATATATATATATATATATATATATTCATGAATAAGTCTAAATTAAGCTGGAATTAATTTCTAAATATTAAGCTTGAGGCATAAGCTTTATTTTCATTTTGCTTGGAGACCATGGCTCGAAATTATTTTATAATTAGCTTAATCCTTTCTATTAGTACAAAGATGGCTGCACACAGCTTGTTTCTTCTACATGAAGAAAAAGCAATGACAAGAAGCTAAATCTCATCGTGGAATGAAGCAAGTTTAGGTTGTTGGCAGGCTTTTCTCAGATGCTTCAAGCTAAAATCTATAGCCATACATATTATACCTAAAGCCTACTAGTATCTAATAATCTACACAACCATAACATAACATGACATGAAATCCGTGTCCAAAAACTTATCGGTCGGATTAAAAAGCACGGCAAAAACTGTAACAGTTTCAGAGGCGTCCAAATCCTTCAAATGAAATGGGTGCTAGTGGACTTCACGTACGGTCCCCATGAACGTGATTCGGCACTTCTCCTTGGCTGTCCAGGGGCATATACTGCGCCATAATAGCTCTGATTTCAGAATCCATGTATGCCTGCACAAACATAATCAATTGCATTACATTCATAGCCTGATATAATGTGTAATGTCAGTATAATCTCGGAAACCTCTAGTCTAGGCATGAAGATGGGTTCTGTTATATCTGGATATCCCCTGATTATGGAAGTCGGGTCAGAAGCAAGTTTTTTTCGGAGTTAGAGAGGATACTGAAAATATCAACTCGTGTCTATTTTAGTAATAGAAGCATCAGTGTTTTAAAAACCCCACTCAGGCGCGTGCCTTTTGGCGCCTTTCTTAGAGCCCTAAGGTGTGCCTAGGCACGCGCCTTGTGGGCTTTGAGTTTTTTTTTTTTTTACTCATTTTCCTACAATTTTTGTGTTTTGTCTCCCTATAAGTTTTAGATGTGCATATATTAGAAGCGCGTGATAAGTTTTTTAGGGTATTGAAATATTTGAATCACTTATGTATATTTTGTATATTATTCTTAGTTAAGCTTCATATGTTCCCATGAAATGAAGGTTAATAGTTGAATCTTATGTGTCTTTTATATATCATTCTTGCTTAAAAACTTCATTTCTTTTTATGAAAGTGTTTTGATTGTACATATATTCATATATATAGATTTTTATGTTTTTTATATAGTACGCTTTAGATTAAAAAACACACGCTTTTCAGTGCACCTTGCACTTCAGGCTAGAGGGCCACTACGCCTCAGGCACTAAAGGGTCAATGCGCAGGACTTTTTAAAATAGTGAGAAGCATGTTATCAAGTGTGCTCTTTCCATTTTGCTAACAACGAGAAGTACAGGTAATGGATCACACTAAACCAGAATGGACTAATAACAGTGGCCAAACATAATGAAAGATTGGAAAAGAACATATTCATATACACTAGTAGAATAATTTTAGAGATCGATGTATCCGAACACGAATAATACAATAGCCGCCAAGTGGGAAATAGCTTACCCTTAATCTGTATTTGTAAATCGCATATGCCCCAGCAGCAGTTATAGCCAGGCCTATCAAAATAACCCAAAAGAAACTCCAAGATGACTTTGCTCCACTAGCATGCTTACCTGCACAAGATGAAAGAGAGACGAGAAAATTGTTACAGTCGAGCTGTTTTGCATCTCTTATCGTCGAGGCATATTCAATCCCTCCCCTCCGATGCGAGTCGAGCTACTTGGCGATATTTTTCAATCAGCATACTTGGAGAACTTATTGCATTTGTACGAACTATGTTAAAACTGATACATAATCTAAATGTTCCAATACACAAAACACATATCTGATGTCAGTGGAATGACCAGAGTAAAGGTCATATGCCCGTGATAACACGGCACCTTTGTAACAACTTCCCAAGTAATGGCATACTTAAAAAGTTTTTAGTACGACGATAATATTTCTAGGCCGAGGATTAGCTGGACTACTTCGGCAACAAGTGCAGAAGTTAGATGACTATAGTTAAATATTGGGAAACTTGTACTCACTTATGCAGGTATCATGGTCCCTCATGTATAAAAGATCACCACTACAGCTGCAGTCGTAGCTTCCCCACGTATTCGTGCAGCTACACTCGGGACATTGACAAGCCTTCCTCTCTTTGCATTCATTAATATCTGTTCATTAAAAAGAAAAAAATCAAGTACAAATTGGGTTATGAAGCACTCTTGTAAAGAAGTTCAAAAGTTAACTGCAATAATACATTAAAGTTCAAGGAACTAATTTTTCCCAAGGGCAATCAATTTTCCAATTCATTAAGTCATCGAGTTATCAAGCTAAGCATTTCATTTTGTAAGAAAGACGAAAACAAATTCAATCAAATTAGTATCACAGCACTATCTTTTCAAAGAAAAGCGTATCTCAACATTATCTCTAATCACTACTCCAACAAAAATAAAATTTTTACATAGCAATGGTTTTCATATTCAAAAATGTTTTTTTCATATACGCGCTAGCTTGGGAACCTTGACTATTTTCAAGGTACAAAGCCACATGACCCTACAATATTTGGCTGTCAAAGAAAGACGTATGAAATTAACTTTGAGACAAGTGAACATCGTGGATTGAACACATAACCTTTTAGTTCTCCAGACCACTACCGCGACGACAACTTATGATGGTTCATATTTGTTAACGTCTAATATTAAACTCTTACCAATATTCAAGAATGTTGTTATGACAAAACGAATAATGAAGAAAGAAAGAATAAAGAACAAGCATAAACAGCACATATATCATTTACACAATCACTATCGATTTGTTAGTTACGTCCGTGGATAAAAGACGAATCAATTCTATTAAGGAGAGAAAAAAATGCAATACTGACATAAGCGAGCATTAAGGTTTTAAGAGGGTTTATTTATTGCACCTGAAGGCAAACACACCCAAATAATACAGCCCAAAACAAGAAAACACAACATATCTTTGAACTGAATCATTAGTAACACCAAATAATTGACTCAAGGTATTTCTACTAATGTTATTTAACTATCATAACTTAAGCTAACTAGGTCCACTAAAAGCTTTTTTGGAAGACTTTTCTTCTTAACTTTGATTGGTGTAAATCTAAACATAACCATTGAGGCATCTAACAGTTCAAACAGGAATTAGTAAGCATGGGAGTTTTATTTATGAATTTTATCTCCACTTTAAATGTAATCATTTTGTTATTTAGAAATATCAAACAAAACAGTTAAGAAGAATTCATGGCAGAAAGATCAAAGAACAAAAAAAAAAAAAGATTTTAGACTCTATGTCCAACATTTTAAGACTACGAAAAGTACAAGAAAAAACAATTACTAATAAAACTCATGCAATGGGTCTTTACCATCAACAGAAATGAAAAGAGTCCTCAAGGTGATAACCACCTAAATCACATGGAGTATGTTCGTTTTATCTACAATACCACCCTTTCTTCAACATTAAAAAATAGCCAAATTTTAGACAACCGTGAACGAAGGATCAAAGTTCATTTACCTTCACAATTTTTTATACCATCACCTCTAAATCCTGGAGGACATTTACATTTAGCCTCCTCATTATCCTGATACAACAAAATGCAAATATATAATCACCAAACTTGACGAGGAAAAAGCAACTGAACCAACAAATCTTTAGATAACTAACCACACAAGCAGACATTGAAAGTCCATTACGACTTGCTTGCCAACAGCCACCATTATTTACGTTGCACCTTCCAGGCCCTCTAGCTATTAGCCCAAGAGAGAGAGAGAGAGAGAGAGAGAGAGAGAAGATCTATTAGGTTTATACGCATACAAATTTGATAAAAAAATAATAAATACTCACAAGATTGAATAGAAGTTGAAGTTCATAATTGAGAGCAAAATAGATGGAAAAGCTAAGCATAGAACACGCAACATAACAGAATAACCTTTCAATAACTAACCACACAAGGAGACATTGAAGAATTTATTTCAATGGTTGGTTGATGTAAATCAATTTACACCAATCCATCCACTTAATTTTTTTGGGTTGATTGGTGATTAAACATTATTCAATATGATATCAAAGCATAGGCTCCTGTTGAGTAAATTAATAGTGAAGGTTGATTGATATAATTAAATTTACTCTAACTCATCCGCTTAAATTAAAGCATTTTGGTTAAGTAGGTGATTTAACATAATTCAACGGTATGCATGAGAAAAAGAATACCCACTTACTAACAATATTAGATGTCTTGTTGCAACAAACTTAACAGCTTAAAGTCACCAACAGGGCAAAAAATTATATATATTTTGTTCCCAAGTGATTTAAGCAGTGGTCTTTCAACCGTAATAGGTTTGTAAAGTAATAGCTCCTTATATGTATTCATCAAAGTTGATGGATGGACAATTGGCATACTGTTCTATCACTTATTACAGAAAAAGGAAATGATGAAGATGATTGTGCCTACCTTCACAGGTGGTGTAACCATCTCCTTTAAGCTGCACCCCATCTACCAGGGGGCACTCACAAACCCTCCCACGGTACGTATCCTGAATAAATGCTCGAAATAGTTACTGGCAACTACAACAACCCAATAGCTATACAACAACTTCATATATGCGCAAAAAATTTGCTTCCTAGTTCCTACCTTGCAAGCTGTAAGATTGGCTGCTTTATCCTGCCAACAACCACCATTGTTTTCCAAGCATTCATTTGTCTCCATGTCTGCGATGAGTTTTAGCCCACCGGAGAGTTAGGACTATATTACCATATCAACTCAAGCAACTTATCCATGAGAAAATAAAAGGCAACTTACCACTACTCAAACAAATAGATGGTTCAGTGGCTTCCTCAAAACCAGCACATATAGCTTTCAGAACAGCACCCTTTGCCAGTTTTCCTGCATGGACAAAACTAAGTTAAGGAAACAACCATTTTTTTTAAAATGAACTATCTAGGAAAAATAAAACAAGAACAAACCTCGATATTGTCGATTATTGACCACAAGAGTTGGCAATATGGTTACATCACTCCTTGATCCCTTCCCAATCTAAAATCAACAAATTTCAGGCACGATGTTGCTGTTAGTATTAAATCAACAGTTTCGAATAAAGAAATTGAAACTATTGATATAAATAGTAGCATGCTTCCCTCCTAAAGGAACGTGCATGATGTACCTGAGCTAGTTGCTCATCTTTGAGAACAGGATTTTCGGAATCGGCATCTGGGTCTCCCATGCACTTATCAATCACGTCCACATCAAGTCCTGTGCAGAATATGTAAGACAAATTTTAAGGGACCAATCACCTTAATAAATAACCAACCACTACCCTTTTTTAGATAAAATACCACAGTTTTCATTGAGATAAAAATTAAATAATACACTCTCCTTCGGAGCATAAAAAATACAAAACGCCGATACCAACCAAGTGATTTGATTACAGAGTGAGCGCAGTCCTTGTTGTATTTTTTCTCCTTCATGGGACATCGAATTTGAAAATCAGTCACATAGTCCCACCAAACCCAAGGCCTTCCAGTATCATTTGCAGCTCTAAAAACACATAACTGTCTCAGGTTTTCAATAACTACATCTTTTCCATCATATCCCGAACTAAAGTCCTGCTCTGGGTCGGGAGCACAGTATCTTCCATGATTGATGCACTGTGATTTGCATTGTCTGCTTAAGGTGAATGCCTCAGGACAGAACCAGGTTATATAATGTGGTGTAAATTGAGTATAGCGACGCCTCTCAAGTATCTGTGCAGCACCCTTGAATTCTTTCAAAAATTCCATCAACATGTCACACTTAAACCCACATTCATCATTACTATTAGTCCAAAGCTCATATTCCACGCGATCATCGGGATGTGGAACAGCTTCTCTCCAATCAAGACTCAAGCTGACCATTTCCCCAGCATTGATTTCTTTCTTCAATTGTTCACTGAAACTCTTTCTAATAAGTGCAGATGGAATTGTTATATTTTCCACGTAGGTTGCAGTTGAACCATCCTCTTCAGGCGAATCCATAGTAATTAATGGCTCGTCGCGGTGGTCTGCCACAAGAACAGCAGAAGCACCAACCTTTTGGGCATTCCAAACCTTAAGAGCAAATAAACAATCTGGAAAGCAAAAAACAAGATATCAAATAAATGGCTAAAATCATTAAAAATGCTTGTCATAGGTTTCAAAAGATAATCTACAAATAGAAAAGATACAAGAACAAAAGTACATCAAAACCTACATAAAAGAAGGTTCGAACTCATCAGTTGCTTCAATGGTTAGTGCAAGAAAATCTTTTTTCACTCAAATGAACCCAGAATATTGACCAAAGAAAAATGTGAGTTATAAAGTTACAATTAACTTAAAGCATCAGTTCAAGTAAAAGCCAAAAAAGCCTTCAGCATATCAGCCTCTACAAAGTCCAATGCTCAAGAGCAATGAAATCATAGCCCAGGTTGCTAAAAGTGATGAAGAAAAGAAGTTTGAACGAAATTCTTAGACCAATATCATGCAAGATAACAAATGCAAGAACCGAAATGCAGCCGCTCGAAATACTTCGGGGCACATCAATAAGGTGCATGGATACTTCGATGCCTAAGCACCGAAGCTTGCCAACCTAAACAACCAAATCAGCACTCATGCACACAATTCTTAGATCAATACCCCATCACTCAGCCATTAGAAGCCAGCAGACCTTAAACCCAGCTAAAACAAAACCCAGTTTAAATTCAACAGTAATTATGAAAAACAAAAACTACAACCCTCGAAGACATGAACCCAGAAAGTAGTTAAATCAACCAGAAGGGTGTTCTTCGAACACTTAATCAAACCCATTAACAAAATTACTTCCAAGATCAACAAAAGGATAACTCAAAATCATAAACACCAAATCAATTTCACCTTAAAAACACAAAAAAAACCTACAAAAATATAATAAAATAACAATCACAAGAACCCCCAACAGTTACCTCCACGATCGACCATGACGAATGTAGGGAGAGACCCAGGTTTTGACTGGAACTCGATATGAAAATCACTGAATTCCTTACAACCTTTCTGATTCTCCTTTGGATAAACCACCACACCCGCCAAGCTACCTCCATACTGAGGAATCCCAAAATTTCCAATGGCAGAATCGTAAGTCCCCCTGAGTCTCTCAGGAGAAGTCACCCTCAAGCTGTTTTTCTCCACCACAAACCTCGCCGTAGAAAGGGGAACCAGAGATTGCAACAGAAGCCATGAAAATAGAAATAACCCTAAATTTTGGTGACCCATTGAGGGAAATTTTAGTGAATTTTTGCTCAATTAAGTGAAGTAAACAAAAATCAATGGCGAAACACACAGCTGAAAGGTTCCCAGTTTCTTCAATTTCAGTTCATCTCAGCTTTGTTGTCCCAGAAATACTCTTACGGTGTTGGCGTTTGGAGTTTATGAAAAGGAAAAGATCCACATGCTTCAGTGAGTCTGTCTGAGATGAATTTAATGTGATTTAATAACTTAATCTAAAACTTTATTTTAATGGAAAATAATCTTTATAATCTGAGATTCTAATTTTAATTAGGGGTAGTTGGACTGAAACTTGGAAGTAGTTTATATTATAATTCAAAATGAAAAAACAATAATAATAATAATAAATAATTTGTCACGTGAAAGGTTACAATTAATTTTTCCGAAATTGAGTTAAATATATATTAAAAGAATAATTTCAAAAAAAAAAAAAAAAATTAAAGAAAAAATTTAGAGTAAATGAAACGTGGTTGGTTATTCTTTCATGCTAATTTGTCTTCTCTTTCATTTGTTTTTTTGCTCTGCATTTGAATTATTGTATTTATTTTTAAAAGATAAGATTGTGCAATTCTCGATCTTGTCGTTGTCCATAGAGGTAAACAGCTTTTTTTTTTTTTAATATAATTTTAACTTTTCAAGTTTAGAAAAAATAAATAAAATAAATAACATTATTTTAATAATAAATTATAAATTAATTTTAAAATCTAGACTTGAAAAAATCTACCATTTTATTTTTATGATTCGAAAAAAATAAAATTTAGTATTTAGGGCGTGTTTGGTAGAGGGATTAGGGTTAAGTTAAGCTGAGTGTTAAGTTAATCTGAGAGATTAAGTTAATATGTGTTTGGTGCAGGGGTTAAGTTAAGTTGGATTAAGTTAAGCTGAATGTTGTTTGCTGCAGGGATTAAGTTAAGCAAGTTAACTCATGTTTGGTAGAAGGATTAAGTTAACTTGAATTTTCTATTTATAATTTTAAATTCACGTGGTTAACTAATTTATTGATTTTTTAAAATACAAAATTAGTTATAAAATAACCATTAATTTAATAATAAAAATGAAATTTTAAATTAAAAGATATATTTCTAAAGTATGAAATCAAATAAATGAGAGAATACAAAAAATAATTGATAAAAGAGTATGAAATCAAATAAATGAGAGAATACAAAAAATAATTGATAAAAGTTATTTATGGGTTTAATGATAAGAGTATAAGATAAATAATTGATAACAAAAAATAGCATATTTATACCGAGAAGTTACAAATGCGAATTAAATTCCCCTAAAATCTAGAAATAAGATGATTTTTTTTTTTTTTACATTTTATCAAAGTATAAGGACTAAATTTTATTTTTTTTCAAATCATAGGGACTAAATTTTATGTTTCTCTAAATATATTGACTAAATTTTATATTTTTCCAAATTATAGAGACTAAAATCTATATTTTAAAATCATAAATACTAACCTCTAATTTTATCCAACTTTATAATTTACCTCATATTATTTTATAATGGTAGTTTATTAATTAATTCAAACAAATTTATATTATTCTAGGAAAAGACCCCACTTAAATCCTAAATATATATGAATAAGAGGTTAATTTTTTTTTTTTTTAAATGATGTTAGAATTAGAATTTAGATTTACACTCCCATTACTTCAGTTAATAAAAAAAATTTTAAGTGCACACCCTTAGGTAAATAAAAATTATTTAAAATTTATTTAGGAATAAATTTTAAATTTTAATTTATTAAAGAAAATTTGAAAATAAATAAAAATAGATAAGAAAGTAAAAAAATAAAACAATAAAACAACAAAAGAGTTTCTTGTCAAAGGCAACATAATTGGGCTCCGTTGTCTTTGCCCTCGTAACGCGAGTTCCAGCCCAAAAAAACACGGATTTGAACAGTGAGTCACTGTTCATGTCCGTGTTTTGAATAGTGTCAACCCGTTGGTAACCCCTCCACCCACACAAGTGTTAAGGGTATTAACTTAATCCGGATTAAGTTAATACCCCACCAAACAGCCTCTTAAAGTTTGATCAAATCTAAAAAAATAGTGATTTTCGATTAATAAAAAACGTAAAAATTAGTTATTTATGTGTTTAATAGTGAAAGTATGAAAGAATAATTTATTGAATAAAAAAACTCAGCATTTCATATATCAAAAGTTACAACTACGTTCTTAATTCGACTATAATATATTAATGACATGGACTATTTTTAAAGTTTTATTGAATCATAATGATTAAATTCTATTTTTTCACCAACATAAACTAAATTTTATATTTCTCCAACTACATAAACTATATTTTATATTTATTAAAATCAAGTGTATTAAATATATATTATTAAATCATAAAAACTTTACTCTAAGGACCACTTTGTTTTTGTTTTTATCTCAATTTTGACTTTAAAAGAAAATCAATCTTTGTAACTAAAAGCCAACCCTAATTAAGGTAACTTTTTTTTGAAGCATAATCGATATTTTAATTGGACTTCATAAGCCTAATGTAACGTGTCTTTTTCTTTTCATTTTTGTTTATAGTCTATTTTTTCAAATATATTAAATAGAAAATTATATTATAAAAAAAAAATTAATCCGATTAAATTGGTGTTTGGTATGAGATTTTGATATTGTATTTCAAATTAATATTTACTAAATATTTATTTTAAAAAATTACATCCAGATCAATTTTTTATTGCAATCGTTACTATTAAATATTTAAAATAAATCTTCATTCTTAATATTAATTTTAAATATTTTTAGAATTTCAATCGAAACAAGCTTTTGACGGTAAACATTACTAATCATTACTTCTAAATATTCAAAATATTTTTCATTTCAAATACTCTTATAACTAAATTCAAATAAGCTGCAATCATTATTTCTAAATACTTAAAATAAATATTTATTCTAAATATTACTAAAATTTCAATCCAAACATAATTTGGTGAGTTTTTATTTTCACTTTCTTTACTCGCAAACACCGCCTGTTTTTTTGTTTTTGTTTTTTGTTTTTAATCTCTTACCACAAAATTATAATTTCGGGGTGATTTATGTTTTTTTTTTCAATGGTTTTTTAACCAATTTAATTGGATTCAAATCAGTTTCAGTAAATTAAAGTTATATATTTGGCTTAATTAAAGTCATATAATGATTCCATCTTTTGGTTTATTTTAATTTTTGTTCTAAAATTGTGACTTTCATACAAATATTCTTCAGTATTATTCACGAAAAAAAAAATTAATTTTATTTTATAAATTTAATTAATGTCAATCTCGAAATTATAAATTTATCAATTTATTAATATATTAAAATTTAAAATTAATATAATTATTATTGTAATCAACATTTTATTAGGACGTAATTGAAAACTTGGTTATTTAAGAACTAAAATTAATCTTTTATTAAAATTGTACATAAATTTTAATAATGAATATATACTAACTTCTTATCAAATTAAATTACCGAATAGATCAGTGACGCAATAATTTCATTGTTCAGTGTTATTTTAGTTCAACACTAGTGTTTCCTGTAAGATACTTATTGATATCATGCAATTTTTTTTTTTCTTCTTTCTTTATAATGTTATTTTATTTATAACGAAAAAAAAAAAAAAAAAAGGAAAGAAAGTAAAATCTAACGATGCCACATAGAAAAGCGTAAGTTCACCTTACACATGTACAAGTAGAAAAAAAAAATGGTATTAAATACTCAAACTAACGAAGGTGAGACATTTTAGAAATCTCTATACATCTTATCTTACACGATTCATGATTTAATTCTTAAATAATTTGAACACTCGTCACAAATCAAATTAATTTTGAAATAAAAACTTTGATTATCTAATATAATATCAAAATACATTAAATTTAAGCGAATATTTGATCCAACTTAATGAGATATTGGTCCACAAATTATGATCCAAACCTAAGCAAATATGGTTAGTTGAATTTAGATATTTTTGGCGATGAGCATCAAATATTAAAATTAGATAGGTCGACAAATGAAAAAGACAAATTTTATTATAAAATTAATTGTCTATATATATATATATAGAGAGAGAGAGAGCTCCTCTACAAACAAATTATTAACTATAATTTTTATAAAAATTATATTCAAATTAGCTATTGATGCAAGTTATTCATAATAATAATAATAAACATTAAAAAAATCTGTCTAAATATTATTAATTTTAATCAATATTTTTTTTGTAAAGATGTGTTTATAGTTTGGAATAAAAATATTATTTATAATTAATAGTAGCAGCGGCCCCACAACGAACATCACATTGACAATTGGATGTCCTTACAATAGGTTTACCACGAGCAAAACGTTCCAGAAAATAGTTGGTGTATGACTTTCTTTTTTATTCAATTTTCGACCATTAAAATAATATATTGCACAATCATACAGGCTGTCTTTTCATTGCCCAAAAACCTCATCATATCCGCTTAAGTTATGGTTAATTGATAAATAAAAGGCAGAATTACTTAAATACCCTAAAATATGATATTTATAATAATTAAATTTTTAAATTTTTAATTTGAGCAACGAATGTTTCTAAAGTTTAAAAGTCGTATAATTAAAAAAAAATTATAATTTTGTACCTCTTGTAAAATCATAATGGAAAATTTATAAATTATATATTTATTAATTAATAACTCTTTTCAATATCACACTAATTTTTTTAAGAAAATTTCAAAATTAGAAAAATTGAATTAAAAAATATTAAATTATATATCTTTATCAATAATTATTTTTAATGAAATTGTTAAAAATTGATTTTTTTTTTTTTTTTTTTTTTTTTTTTTTTTAAGTTACTTGTAGTGTTTGGAATTTTCTATTTTAACGTTTTATTAATATTTATATCAAGAAAAAAAAATTCATAACTTTTTACCTCTTATAAATTTATAATGAAAAATTATTAAACTAATTAATTTTTTAAATGTCTATATTTGTTAACTAATTGATCGTTTCAATATCATAGTATTTTTTTTAAGAAAGTTTTAAAATTAAAAGAGTTGAATAAAAAAACATTAAAATTTTGAATAAAAAACATTAAAAAAATAATGTATATATATCGATAATTCTTTTTAATGAAATTGTTTGATTTTTTGTTGTTGAATTTTTCTACTTTAATGTTTTATTAATAATTAATGATATTTTATGTCAAGAAAATAATTCAAAATTTTCTATAAATAATTAATCATTTTTTAAAAAAAAATTTGAGAGAAAAATTAAACTCATTAATTAACAAGTATACATACATTTAAAATATTTATACATTATAAATTTATAAGAGATAAGAAGTTATGAAATTATCTAGTTACAGACTTTTAAGAGACAAAAAAAGTACTAAATATTTTTTGGACAATTTTATCCTATTTACACATGTGAAAATCTCTTAAAATTAACTTAAAAGTTGATTGCAACACTTTTGAAACCTAAGGGGAGATGATTACTCAAACTGAAAGTTCAATGACTTAATTGTTACCCTAAATAAAAATATTAAATTATGAAAAGAAAAAAAAATCATCTTGCTCTTCCACTTTCACTTGGTTTTATATCATAGTCTAATTTTGGTTTTTAATCTTTTAAGTTTTTTTCATTTTAGTCCATCAACTTTTAAAAATAAAATTTTAATCTTATAATTAAAAAAAAAACACACTCTACAGGTAGATCCATATAATTCATTTGAAGTTCGTATTAATCAAAATTTGTTTAATAATATGTATACAATAGAAAAAAATGTGAATACATTTTTTTAATTTATAGAAATATGATGATTTTCTTTAAAAACTTAAAAAAAAACTTAAACCATAACTAAAACTATTAACAGTGTCATGGGTAAATCAAACCCTATTAATATTAATTTTAAATTTTATATACGCATTTTTAAAATTTTAATTGCATCTATTAAAATCAGTCTTTTAAAAGTTAGAAAATTAGAATACTCTTTTAGCGAAAACACTTATTAGAATGATCTTGAAATATCGTTGAATATATGTTTTGGAACATGGTATTAGATCTCTAAAACGTAAAGGAGCGAATTTAAAATCAAAGCAGGCCAGTCTAATGAGAATAATACACTTACTTGTGTAGAGTTTCGATTAACTAGTTATCCAAAAAAAAAATATATATATATATATATGTTATATTCAAAACAGTTACATTCTAAATAGATCCAAATTAGTGCATAATATCATAATTTTTAAACAAGCTAGAAATGAGATTATTATTTAGTAATCATTCAAACAAACCATGAGCTTAATTACCAACCATAATATGTTTTAACCTTGAAAATAGCAACAAATGTCATTAGCTAGACGCAAGTGCCAGTGGTACTCGGACCAAAAGCAAGGCAACGACAACCATCAACACAAGGTTTGAAAATAGTACATGTCCTCGAATCACAGCTAGCTTTTCCGATCACTCTACCGCCGTCGACCGCTGCGATCTTCCTGTTCAAACCCCATTTGGTTTCGAGCGGGAGCTCACCGTCACCGTTGACCACAGCCGCAGCCACCATAGCCACCATCAATATCAGAAATATGCCCTTCCTCTCCATTTTCGGGTGCTATTATATTACTATTCTCTTCCAATTGCATTTTTTCCAACCTATTCAACTCTTCTTTATATAGACAAGCTGGATATGAATGATTTTGCAAGTAACTTATTATTGGTGAAATTTGTGAACAATATTGAACCATTTTGGTTCAATCCATATTTGAAGTAAATGACAAAAGCATTAAAGGATCAAAGCAGCTGCCAGTTTTATTTTATTAAAAAATGTTAAATCCATGTCAAAATTAATTGACAATTACATGAGTAGTTCACCTTATTTTATAAATACTCAAAAGACTCTTTCCTTTTTTAATGTAGATAATGAGATGTCAACTATTAAGAGTTGTTGGCAGTGGTTTCATTGTTTCGTGTTAATCCACTTCAACATCAACGTCACAGGTATTTGTATGCAGCAATGCCCTCAAAATGGAGTTTGTGATATCCCCTCAATTTGTACTAAAAAAAAAAAAAGAGATTTCAACCTACTGGAAGGGTCACATGTTGATTTCATTGTTTTGTAATAATACAGTTTAACATGCACATCACATATTCGATTTTGAAAATTCGTATTTGACTCTTGTTTATTTGAGAGTAATTGCACCACATCTTCAATTTGTACTAAAATAAAATAATGAGATTTCCGCATATTTGACTCATATATATTTATTGTTAGTATTTTAATTGGTTGGATAATAATTGAACATCGTATCAATCTAGAGAAGAAAATGACAAAAGTAAGCAGCTTTGTTTGACTATAAGACTATTGTAATTATCTTAATTGGTTGGATATAATTGAATATCTTATCCTTCCATTGAAGAGAGAGAGAGAGAGAGACAAAAAAAAAAAAAAAAAAAACAGCCAACGACCAAGCGGGGATGGATGTAAAATTTAGCAGGTGTTATGGTATGAGATATTCAAATAATTCAAATAAGTATTTATTTAAATATTTTTAAAAAATTACATTCGATTCAAATTAATTTTTGATTACTTTTAAATATTTAAAATAAATATTACATTCAAACAAATTTTTGACTGTAATCATTACTAATGATTAGATTTTTACCTGCAATCATTACTTCTAAATGCACAAAATAAATACTAATTTTAAATATCATCTTTAGAGTCGAGGAAAAAACGGAATTATATAATAGATAAATCCACTACAATTTCCCTAAAGTATATCAAACTTATTATATATTAGAATAAAATTTAGAAGTCTATTAGCATAGTGGGCCTGGGCTTGGTCATGTATGATCTTTTATCATTAGACATAAAGGAAAAAGAAATTCAAATCACATGTTTATAAATAAATAAATAATATATATTCATACAAAAAACGAATGAACAGATATAAAAGTATGTAAACACATAGAAGAAAGAATAAAGTAACAACAAATATATAAACTAATAAATAAATATGACAATCATACTCAATCTGTACGTTGATATGATATTATCCACTTTGGACATATATCCTGCCTCAAATCAATGGAGATAATGGTCATTACTTATATACTCATGATTTTTCTTTCGTCTAATTAATGTTCGATATTTTATTTGTATTCAAATATATATATAAGATGAAAACTAAGTGAAAACTTTCAAGGTGACGCGTTAGTTTTATTGTTTAATGATAATTCAGTTCAATGCCATATCACGTGAGTTCTATCTTAAAAATTTGTAATGTATTATAAAATATAATATTATTAAAAAAAACGTCACAAATACTCATTTATACAGTGACTATATTTACTAATATGTAATGAGTTACTATATTTATAATTATTTTTTAATACGGTTAATTTTGTACCTTGATGGTAATATAATGGGCACTTATAGTATACTTACATGGAGATATGCCATTCAAAAATATAATTTTTTTTTAATTCTATATTATTTTCAAACTAGTATTTTGTACATATTGGTTTGAAAAATTCTAAATCTACATCTAAAATGTTGGGGAATTGAAAAAAAAAAAAAAAAAAAAAAAAAAAAAAAAAAATCAAGAATCCAAATCGTGAAAGCACGACGGACGCGTGGCCCGCACGTCACTTTTTTTTTTTTTTTTTAACGGACATTTAAAAAAAAAAAAAATTCTTTCTATTCCTTTGTTTTGTTTTATTTTTCCTACCTTAAATTTATTTTTTAATGACTATTTTTTTTTATTTCCTTACGTTTTTTTTTATTAATTTTGTAATTTGTTTCTTAATTTCTTTTGTTAGGGGCGTTTGGCCCACCGGATTGGCCCAGGAAGGAATGAGTTGGGTAGCCAACCGAGACTTTTAAAGTAATCATAATACTGTTGATGAACTAGTTTATTTAACTTATATGTTTACAAATATATATATATATATACGTCATTTAGGAGTATTTACTTTTTTTTTTAATATTTACCCTACTTTTTTTTTATACATTTTGTTATTTAATTAATATTTGTAATTAGTTTTATATATATATATATATATATATATATATGTGTGTGTATGTATTACTATAAATATGAATTTAATATTTTAATTATTGTTTTGTTAATTTAATTATTTATCTTTAAATATTTTAATTTTTTATTTTATTTGATAATCAAAAAATTA
>JBBMEG010000022.1:14173061-14187362 GCA_037832605.1 Cyclanthera cordifolia
GTCGGCAATGGCTCGGCCGACCCCAGGGGGGTCGGCAATGGCGTTGGCCGACCCCCGGGGGGTTGGCTTTGGTCCTTTGGTCCTTTGTTCGGGTCCCGGTCTCTTCCGAGACTTCCGGGCCATATTTTATGTCATAACATCCACATAGAGTGAATTGGATTAAAGAAGCTCTTCAATGTCCAAATAGAGAAAATTGGATTGAAGCTAAGAAAGAAGAAATGTTGTCTATGGAATATAATAAAGTATGAGAGCCAGTTGATCTCCCAAAGAATGCAAAGCTATTGGTAACAAGTGGATTCTCAAAATTGAATGTAGAGCGACGACTCATTTGAAAGATATAAAGCACACCTCATAGCCAAATGATTCACACAATAGGAAAGAATAGACTATGAAGCGACATTTTCAGCAGTTGTAAGGTTTACCTCTATAAGGCTCATCCTAGCTATTGTTGCCAATTTAAATTTGGAGTTACATGAAATGGATGTAAAAACAACATTTATAAATGGTGAACTGGAAGAAGAGATTTACATGAAAAAATCTTTCGGTTTCGTTTCTGAAGGACAAAAAGATAAAGTATATACATTGATGAGGTCAATTTATAATCTTAAACAATCTTCCACACAGTAATACATTAGATTTCATCAAGCAGGTCATTTTCTATAGTTTTCATATGATCGATGAGGACTAATGTGTGTATGTTAAAATAAACAAAGATAAGTTTTTGGTTCTTTCACAATATATGGATGACATACTGTTAGCTGGAAAAGATAATATGTATTAACCATTAAAGAATGGTTATTCTCTAGTTTTCAAATGAAAGATATGGGTAAAGCATTTCATATACTTGGAGTCAAGATTGAAAGAGGTCGCTTCAGAAGAATTTTAACCTTGTCACAAATTCAATATATTAAGAAAATTCTCGAAAGGTTTAAGATGCAAGATTGTAAGCCCATTGATACTCCAATCGCAAAAGGAGATAACTTGAGCTAGAGAATGTGTTCAAAGACTTTTATAGAAATGGAAGAAATGAGAAAATTTCCTTAATCGAGTGCCGCTTGAAGCCTCATGTATGTTATGATGTGTACAAGACCAGACATTTGCTTTTTCCATTGGAATGGTAAGCAGATTTCAGGCAAATTCAAGACAACCCCATTGGAAAGCAGTTAAGAGAATCCTTCGATATCTCAAATGAGCTTAGAAGGTTACACAAATGCTAATTAGGGAGGAGATTTAGATAAAAGAAAATCTACCTCCGGATATGCATTCATATTGAGTCAAGGAGCAATTTCATGGAGTAGTAAGAAAGAAACTTGTATTGCATTATCAATGATGGAAGCTGAATTTGTTGCACTTTTAGAAGTAGTACAAGAAACTGTGTGGCTTAAGAGATTCTTAAGTCATTTGAGATTTGAAAAACATATGTCTAATTCAATGTTAGTAAATTGTGATAGCCAAGCTGCTATAACTTTATCACTCCAAGACAAAGCACATAGACATAAAATTCAATTGTGTAAGGGACATGGTTGCACAAAAGGAAGTGAATGTGCAATACATTTCAACGAGCAACATGGTTGCAGACCCCTTGATTAGGCCTATTCCTAGAGATGTTTTTAATAAACATATTAAATCTCTAAAATTGCGTAGGTTTTGACTTTTTAGTCGTTACAAATTGTATTATATTAATATGATTAGGTAGTTGAAGATGATTTGAATGTTGACAAAAAGACTTATGATTCTGATTATTGGAAAAGGAAATTGAAGAGGTTTACAGTATAAAAGAGGTATGACTAAAGATGTGAATAATCCAATAGAGAATGAGATTATTGATGGGTAGGTAAATGAAGGTATTACTAAAGAGGGTGAGCTAAGAAAATAAACTGAATTTATTAGTGATGGTGTAAATGTTGTTTTGGATAAAGAAGAAGATACATCTCTGTTACAAAAACTTTGAAAAATAGTTGAATTTTTACATGAATTCAAACATGATGTTAAGATGTCATTTGAAGAACTGTTTGTATGTGTTGGAGTTTTGACTGAAATAATTGATAAAATTTAGGCTGAATTGGAAAATATTAGAGAATGTTGAAATGATCAAGACGATGGAAACGATGGACTAGATTCACGGGATGATGAAGATGATGGACCAAACGATAAGAATGTTGATGTTGTTGATGAAATTGTTGATATAATTGTGGAAAATAAAAATAAGGTACAATGTAATAATTTTAAATACATCATATAATAAAATATTATTTTTATGCAAATAAGAATGTATTAGGCTGCGCAGCTGGCGAAAGATAATGAAAATAAGCAACCAATAATGCAACATCAGAAAGAGGTAATTGACATAAATTATAGTTGTGTATTATTCATTTTTTTTGTAATACATTTTTAAAATGGTCCTTGATTGAGTTGATTAGGTCTGTGAACATGATGTATTCAAGAAAGGAAACATAAGGACAAAGAGCTTATATTGATGCTGAAAGATGTGCACTTTAATAATATTTGTATTATGATTGTAATACACTTATATTGTTGACTTACAATAATAAGTTTATGTTTGATAATAGCTTAGAGAAGATGGGATATTCTCAAATGATTACAAGAAGATTGATCGACTTAAGAGAAAGAGAATGCCTTCCAGTATCATGAAATCACCCTTTACTTCAAAGTTTGGATCAACAGAGAAAAAGAAGAAACACTGGAAAGGAGAACACAATTATATTTGAACTCTATGATCCACCGAGCTTCAAGTTGCTTTCACAACAATCATAGTCTTAGTCTTTCTTATTGTTTCGTTCTATATTTTATTAAATGTTAATTTTTGTTTTAGAACTTGTTATGCTTTAATCTTTTGATGTTATTTAATATTATTGGATTGTTTTGTTAGAGATGCTTTTCTTCTAAAGATATAATCATAACTATTGCTTTCATATCCAATATATCAATTGCTTATGTTGATTTTGTCATGTGTGACTAATATTAATAATTAATTTCAGTTAATACTAATTGAATAATCATAGATAACTTGATTGAAATTAATTGATATTATGTCAATTACAAGTATATTACAATATGTATTATGAAGAATACATAAATAGACATAATTTATGTAACTAAATTGTCGATTTTTATAATAATTAGACTATCGTATGATATAATAACACACCGCTGTTATAATAAAACAATATTATAAAGTATAACAAATCAGTAAAATAATAATCATACAATATTGTTGCTCAAATGTCAACATGAACATCTTAAAAGAAAAAAATATATAAAACCATCTTTCATAACTTTGATATGTCACTGTATAATAGGATTCTTGCAAGATCTCTTATTGCAGCCTACCCTGTTACAGCATCCACATTCTAACACTTGTTCTTAACTCATAAAATGTCTTCCAACGAAATTTCTTTGATCTTCCAGCTGGACGGTTGGCGTTGGGCTGTAAAACTGTAATATCTCTAATATTAGATGGTATGTCCTATTTAATTTGTTTCCTATGGGGAATATCAAATCTGAATACATTTTCGTAAAATTTTTCGTTGAGGTAGTATGGAGAAATATAATTTTTTGCATTTATTTCTTTGTTGATGAATCTGACAGCTACATGTTTGCATGAAATACCTAATATATCATATCATCGACGTGTGCAACTCTTCGTCAACAAATTGACTTCTAGTTGTTCTGTACCATATAATACTTGGAAATTATATTGGTCAATGGAGAAAACATGCAAATTAAATGTCATAATTTAATAATATAATTCTAATGTATTATGTCTATAATACATATGTGATACTATATTTTTTTTTGTAATACCTGCATATAATGACCTTTTTCGTTGTGTGATTTCAGATGTTGCTCACAATCTTTGGTAAAGTTCTTAATCTTCTTTGCAGTTGTATTTTTCTAACATTGAACCAACATTATGCAGACATCTTTATTGTCTCAAACATAGCTATAATTGGTAACTCCTAGCTTTCAACAACGCACTATTGTAGCTTTCGCATGGGTTAGATGCCATTAACTCCCATCTTGAACAAGGACAAAACGCTCTAGACCATTTTTCAATTTTGATGTTATATAATTTCTCACGTATGCATGGACAATGACTCTCTAGATGACTCATGTACTTCTCAAATTTCATTGGATTATAGGCTTTTGAAACCTTGAAAAATGTTACTTCATCAAACTTAGAGCGATGTTTCTTTATCATATTTTCCTTTATATGCCAAATGCAAAGACAATGAAATGCTTTAGGCCAAACTTGCGCAATTGCATTTTCTATAGATTTATTCCTATCAGATATTATCACCAAATCTTGACCATAACCAAATACCTTTTTCAAGTATGTAATGAACGATACCCAAGATGCATCATTCTCAAAATCAATCGCTGCGGCTGCCAAAGGAAAATTTTGATTATTACCATCACTTGATGTTGTTGTTAACAACGTGCCACCGTATTTGCATTTCATAAAGGTGCCATCAATACTTAGTATCGAAAATATTTTCATCTGTTAATAGAAGCAACTAATGCTTGAAAATAGTACAAGAATTTTTCATCTTGACCATGATCAAGTTGTATTACAAAACCTATAATGAAAAAAAAAATAATATTATGTTATACATCATAATCATGTAAAGAAATGATACAACGTAAAATGATTGTATAGATATTTGGGTGTTTCTTATGCAACATATGAGCATAGTAAAGAAGATTACGATACGAATCTTCAAGAGTGTCATAATACTCATTCATTATAGATTGTCTGGCACGATAAGTCTTATGATAGCTAATGTTCATACCATTATGGGTAAGAACATAACGAACAATACTATTAGGCTTCTCAAACTCATTACTCATTAATGTAACTTTATTAATCATGACTTCCTTTATAATAGATAAAGAAGCTTGTTTTTGAGAACTCATTACAATGTCCAATGAATGATCATCTACTACTTTCGTTATTACCTATGTCTCACTTGATTCATCACCCTTGCGATTGCTCTTATTGTCCATTGATACTTTCGGTCGATACATGCTACAACTAAATATTTCTTACAATATTTTTGTGGGTAAAATTGGAAAATATCACGTAATGCAATAGCTTTTAGCGACATCTAAACTCTATGTTTACTTGTAAATATGTCATCCTCCCATATAGAATAACCTACAGACAATCTACCAACATTAAGTGTACCATGAAATCTACCTTTGTTAACCTCCTTACTGATAGTTGACGAAATGAGAGTGTTGTCAAGGACTAAGGTTGATATACAATTCCTTGAATCTACTATCAAACTGCAACCACTAATTGTAACACATGATAATACACTGTATAACCAATCGACATCTTTATCATCTTCAATTTTTATGCGTCTATGCAGATACATATGAGACTCAATACTAGCATATATAATAGGCATGTCTATTGAATAACAAATACCTATTTTTGTCATAATTTGTTTCATCAACAATATGAAACTCATACCACGATCAAGTGTAGTTTCCAACAAAGCATAATTAATGTAAATGTCGTTTTGGTTCAAATGTCACTGTGTACAAATCGTAATGAGATACTATTTGAAGAGCCTACGAAAAATGCTAAAAAACAAAACAAATATGTAATGCTATTGCTTGTGATGTAATACATAATATAAACAATGTAATACGTGAAACATTACATATGATTTTTAGATATTATCATGTGTACATATAATATACTGTTAATAAATATGACTATTTAGAACTTGTATGATATATATTATACTGTACTACGTGACAATATAATTACTCATGTAGATAGCATTAGCATTACAGAAGATAGCATTAGCATTACATAAATAAAAACTCTACAAAATAGTTGATGAATACACAGAAGAGACGTAGGAATGCAATGAACTTATACTACTATAATGCATCTATATACAAAATGATTACAGTCAATTAATGTAGTGGATAAAATATTAGAAATCTTACTCACTGTGTCATACGTTGATAATTGTGATGAAAGATAGTCAAAAAACTTATAAATAAAAATAAATGATTAAATATTTGTAGTTGAAAACAATGGATACGAAAAATGGCTAGAAAAAAAAACCATCTGAAAAAAAGAGAACATAATAGGTACGATGAAGCTTACCACTTAATAATGGTAGATGGTAAATGGTATGGTTAGGTCAACGAAAATGATGAGGGGTTATAATTAGGAGGAATGTTAATACATGTATATGGACAAAAAACTACATTTATCATAATTATATGCTATTTGGTATAATAAATATACTCAACAATTATGGAAATTTTATTAAATCTAAAAGATCATTGTGCAAAAAAAAAAATAAAAAAAAAATCAAACCATATGTAAACAATACCCCTACAAACGTGCCTCAAAAAGTATAATTGTCTCATCCTTAAAATATTAATTGAAAATAATAAACGTAAAAATAGATTTGTTTTTTAAAAAAGTGACTATAAATGTAAATAGGTTTAGAAAAGTGAACATTTAGTTTTTTTAGTATAAGTTGGGAAGAGAACAACAAACCCTACATAAATGGCTTTAGGGAATTTGAAGGACTGATCTAGCATTTTAACTAAGCTATGTATCACGATCCAACTTCGTTGTCGTTGCAAAGCGATCATGAGACACCTGCTCTAACCCGACGAGCAAATCAGAGAAACGAAAATCGTTGAGCGGGTGGCACAACGGGGGCAACCTTTATCACTGGCCTCGTGAACAAGTTTTCCAAAGAGAGAGAAGAATGTTTTGTAATACGTTTTGTCTTTGAAAGGTATATAACAAGATGTAATAAGGGACATAACAACTAGCTTACATTCATCATATAATAACTTAGCAGGAGGGAAGTTTCAAGAGTCATATCCCATATAGTAAATTCTGGCACATATTTGATATGGCACGTCTGAGCGTCAAAAAGGGGAGGAATCATACAACTCCAAAACATAAAGGAAATTACAATGACATGAAAAAAATAATCCTATACTAGAAAAATATGATAAAAAGAGGTCTAGAGGTTCATACGGTCATGTGCAACACGCACTAGACAAGCAAGACTGTGACATTCTCCCCCACTTAAGCTGTTGACGGCCTCGTCACCAACTCCGCTCAAACTCAGTGACTGTTCAAAGGCTTACCATTTGTCTTTGCGGTTCCATCAAACTTCAGTGTTCGTCACGCTTCTCTAGTCTTCAAGAAACTTCTGCAGACTTGGACTATTGACGTCGGCTTGGTCTGTCTCTTCATCTAAGACTTCAAAGGCATTGCGTAGAGGAACTGGCGGATTGCTCGTTTCAGAAGAGCAGGGCCTCGGGTTGACCATGTCGCTTGCGCACATGGGTGCATCATCAAGAAACTTTTGCCCCATCACAAACTTTTGTCTCATGTCCACGGAGGGAGCTCGAGACCAGTTGTCTCGGCCATCGCTGGACCCCATTTTCATTTGGAGGGCAGACAGGAAGCGCACACTACTTGGGTGCTTCATCTTGGTCTTCACGGTCGTGGGGATGGACCTGATGATGACTAAATATTCAATGAGCGGTATAGGAATGACCTTGTGCTTGAGAAGAAACTCATCTCCAATATGACATCAAAGTCATCCATCATAAAGATCACAAAGTCAACTTTATCGGTCCAATCACCCAACTTGACACTCGCGTTCTTCGCGAGTCCTAACACAGGTAGGGCTGCAGAATTGACAGCTTTCATCCATCCTTCATCCTTATGCCAGCTTACATTCAGGCGTCTTGCTTCTGTTTCGAACATAAAATTGTGGGTGGCACCAGAGTCAACTATAGTGCTTTTTGCTGCCTTATGGTTTATCCATGAATCGAAATACACAAGGCCTTTGCTTGATAACTCATTTGGCTCAGTGACACTCTTTTGCAAAGCCGACATATACTTAGGCTCACCGACGTGAGAGTTTTCTCTTTCTTCCTCCTCGAGGGCTATTAATTGCGCCACCTCAGCTTCGTCGTCCTCTTTGGCCCTTGTCTTTTCCGCAAGTGACGCTCGCAGAGCATTGGGGACTGGTCAGTTAGGACATCCAGTTACTTTATGGGGGCCTTTGCAGAGGAAACAACTGAGATGCCCTCGATTATAGCCATTCGGCTGATAAGGTCCTCGCCTTTTTCTCGATGGTGCCCTTGTTCTATATTTGTCTCTGACCGGCCTGCTCCCCCACTATTGGAGAATTAAAGCGGCTGTTCCTAGTATCTCGTCGCGGGGATGCCTTATCTCGCCTCACATCTTGAGTTTTCTTGCTGCTGCCATCGATTTTCAAGTCAAACAACCTTTCCGCAGCTGCATAGGCTTCTTACAAGGTTTGAACTATTTGTTCATAAATTTTTGACCTTGCCTACAACTTTAGTCCGTCAACAAAACAAAAGACTTTGTCTTTCTCTGACATGTCTAGGATGTCTAACATTAACCCCGTAAACTGCTTGACATAATCTCGGATCAACCCTATATGTCTTAGTTCACACAACTTACGTCTTGCCAGGATTTCGACGTTCTCCGGGAAGAATTGAGACCGCAACTCTTGCTTCAGCTTTTCTCATGTGTCGATGGTACATCTCCCTTCTTGGATGTTCATGAATCGCGACCGCTACCACAGTTTGGCGTCGTCGCCTAAATACATCGTTGCTAGAGTGACCTTCGACTCTTCAACGACGGTGTTTGTAGCCTTAAAATACTGCTTTATGTCAAACATGAAGTTTTCCAAAGCTTTGGCATCTCGAGCGCCTCGGAAAGGCTTCGGCTCAGGCATCTTAATCTTATTCAGTTGAACAATGCTTCCAGTTGAGGCTTGATTACCCACCTTCATCATGGTGAGGTTTATACGATAATTCATCTCGCCCAACTCAGTCTTGAGGTCATCGAGTGCTGTTCTGATACTTTCCGAAAGGCTTGTGACTAACTGTCCAATCGACCTTTGAGCACTTTCAATTTTCTCAATGCGTTCTTCCATATGGGCAATAGAGTCCGATGAATTGTCACCACGCTCGAACGTTTCAAGTCTTGAGGTTTCTCTATCGAGGTTCTCGACCCTCATCATTAACTCTTGGACGGGCATTCCATCTTGCGGCTAGCTACCGCGTCAATCATGTTGGTTTTGGAACTAATCTCTTCCAGGCAAGATTCCAAGAACCGAATAGTGTCTAGGAGCTCTTTCAGATAGAGTATCTCTTCTTCCAACTCAACCAACCGGTCAACGTGGGCCTTGCCTATCATTTTCTTCTAGGCCATCTCCGCAATTACTTTTCAAATGGAGCTAACAAAGCTTCGATACCAACTATCACGATTCAACTTTGTTGTCGTTGCAAAGCGATCGTGAGACACCTGCTCTAACCCGGCGAGCAAGTCAGCCAAACGAAAAACATAGAGCGAGTGGCACAATGGGGACAACCTCTATCACAGGCCTCGTGAAAAGGTTTTCGAGAGAGAGAAAGAACGTTTTGAAATACATTTTGTCTTTGATATATGACATGATGCAATAAGAGACATAACAACTAGCTTGCATTAATCATGTAATAGCTTAGTAGGAGGGAAGCTTCAAGAGTCATACCCCTTATAGCACATTCTATTTGATGTGGCAGGCTTGAGCGTTAAAAAGGACGAGGAGTCATACAACTTCAAAACATAAAAGAAATTACAATGACATGAAAAGTAAATCCTATATTAGAAAAACATGATAAAAAAGATCTAGAGATTCATGCGGCCATGTGCAACACGCACTAGACAAGCAAGACCGTAATACTATGCTCGGTTTGGAACAAATTCCCTTTTTACAACTACAAATGACATATTTGTAAACGATATATTTGACTTAAGGTAGCATGATTTAGTTTGTAGGAGTACATGTCAATAAAACACACCAATTTGATTTGATTTTTAGAGAAAAACCGAATCGAACCAAACCGATAGTTAGCGAGAAACCGACTCGAACCAAACCGAACAGAACCGCAAACTGTGTGCGAAAGCTTTCGGTCTGTTTTGAGTTTTGGCAACTGAAGTCAAATACGGCGACTACTCAACGCTACCTAACTCCGACAGCCGTCGTTTCTACCAACTCCCCTCTTTTCTACCAACTCATTTCTTTTTCTTCTTCTTCTCTCATCGCAGATTCTTGGTAATTAAATCTCTCTGTTCTCCCTCTTCTCTTCCAGTTTTTCTTGTACTTCTCCTCTTTTTTTCTTCTTCTTTACCGAATCAAGGGCACGCTCCTCTTTATATGGCAAATTCCTTACAGTGTTTACCTACTGCTTCTCGTCTCGGATTCAGATACCAATTTCCCGGATCTAATTCTGCTTCTGACCCTGCTCTTGGATCCGTATCATTTCCCTCCCACCTTCTTCCTCCGTCCCTTAAGTATGGTTTTCTTCCTTATGTCTTCTTTTTCATTGAGTTCTGTCTGATTTTGACCTTTCCATTGATGTTTTCTGTTTGCTTGTTTGGACCATTTTGATGGGTATTTTATTGTTTGTAAGTGGAATTTCTATGTTTCGTCGTGTTGGGTCGTTTTTATCTTCGATTATATTTGCTGGGAATGCGTTGTTATTTCTCTTTAAGCTTGCCTTTTATAATGACAGGTCTCTGCTGTATACTAAGAAAGTGATGCCAGTAATGGCTGGGAATGCTTCTGACCATGTGAATGTTGACTTATCTTTGAGCCCAAGAGTGAATTCTCTTAAGCCTTCCAAGACTATGGCCATAACGGATCTGGCTACGGCTCTTGTGCAAGCCGGTGTGCCCGTCATTCGGCTAGCTGCTGGTGAACCTGATTTTGATACACCTGGCCCAATTGTTGAGGTGTTATTTTAATCACAAAAATCCCTTGTTCATTGTCCAAGTTTTCTTTTGATGCGTGTGTGTTTCCACATTTTTACATGTGGTTGTTGATTTTGTTTCCCTTAATTGAATTTTAGGCTGGAATGAATGCGATTCGGGATGGTTACACTCGCTACACGCCCAATGCAGGAACGTTGGAACTTCGCCAAGCAATTTGTCATAAGCTGAAGGGTTAGTTGTGTTTATGGCATGTGTTTTTTAGAAATGTGGTTGAGATGTATAAATAGTTTCATTTCTTGATGAAATCTTTTAATACTCTTTTTATGCCTCTAGAGGAGAACGGGATTTCATATACACCAGACCAAATATTGGTTAGCAATGGAGCCAAACAGAGTATAGTTCAAGCAGTTGCTGCTGTTTGTTCTCCAGGGGATGAGGTGGAGATTTTCTTCATCTTTTTATGGATATTCATACTACTCTGATAGCCTGTTGCGAAGAGATATGATTAGGAACAATAGTTAAATTTTGTTTCGACTAGCTTTTGCTTATTCTTGGTGAAATATTGAGGCAATAAGCCATGTGTTATCAATATATTGCAAAGGAATCAGATCCTTTTCAAACACAGTTCATGAATGTTTTTACTTTCGTGGTGTTCGTCATGCCTTTACCAATCTTTTTCTCTCAGGTTATAATTCCAGCACCATTTTGGGTGAGCTACCCAGAAATGGCAAGGTTGGCCGACGCCACTCCTGTGATTCTTCAAACATGCATTGAGGATAACTTTCTTTTGGATCCAAAGCTTCTTGAATCGAAGATCACTGAGAAGTCAAGGCTGATGATTCTTTGTTCTCCATCCAACCCGACGGGATCAGTTTATCCAAAGGAATTACTGGAAAAGATTGCTGAAATTGTTGCTAAACATCCTAGACTGCTGGTGAGGTTCTTTAACTGTGCTGAAAGTAACCTATTAGATTGTTTGATCTTAAATTATCTTTACTTGTTTTGCAGGTGCTGTCTGATGAAATATATGAACACATAATTTATGCCCCCGCGAATCACACAAGCTTTGCATCTTTGCCAGGAATGTGGGAAAGGACTTTGACTGTTAATGGGTTTTCTAAGGTAAATGAAAATTTTCTTTCTGATCTTTACTACTATCAGCTATGTGAAAGTTTGTATTTTTGCCAAATGGTTTCTTAACAAATGAAAGTGTTACATTTTAGGCCTTTGCTATGACTGGTTGGCGACTTGGATATCTTGCTGGTCCTAAACACTTTGTCTCTGCATGTGGAAAAATTCAGAGCCAGGTATGTTAAAACTTCTCTACTTCTCACCCCTTGATGAAAGTCTTGACCTTCGTAATGCAATCTTCTATTGACTTCAACTCTCGTCATTGCATTAGCCATTATGTTGATAAGTTGATTCATTTTGTTTTGCTTTCATTTCTTCTGAGTTTGTTGATTGCACACACAGACAAGGCAATGTTGGAAATATTTCCTTTCAGAGAACAAATTTATCCATATCTAGTCAGTCTGAGTCCGAGCAGTGTTTTACTTATTTTAATACCTTGTTTAGCTTGTTTCCACTCATAGAAGTTTCTGTTTACTATTAGAAACCAAAGGTAGAAAAAGGGATGGATGAAATTTGTGTTGATTTTGAATGCATAGTGGCTTGATGGATCTCCAGCTGGTTATACAAAATTTCGCTTTTTTATTTTTATTTTGAGACTGAAATAGTCAAAATTCATTGATCAAGGGGAAAATGTTCTTACTTGAACAAGATTTGGTCAAGAGAACTTGAATATTTTAGTCGAATGTCTATAGATACTTCGAATTTCGGTTTCATGTTTGAAAATTTAATATAAGCCTCTAGGCAAGACAAAATGTAAAGGGACTGAATGCTATAATAGAAATCCAGAAGTTTTTGCTTTTACTCGAGAAGTTGAATTATTCATCACACACAAATACCAATAAGTTCGGCCTCTTGCAGAGAGAGTTTTTTATTTTATGCAATAGTTTTGCTTCCTTTTTCAAGAATAATCTGTAGATGACATGTTTGATTAAGCTTTCAGATTGTTAATTGTCAAACATCCATTTCCATTTCCATCTTACTCCGTATATTCTATGATAGTCCACTTCAGGAGCCAGTAGCATATCCCAAAAAGCTGCTGTTGCAGCTCTAGGAATGGGCTATGCTGGTGGGGAAGCAGTTGCTACAATGGTGAAGGCATTCCGGGAACGTCGTGATTATTTGGTCAAACGCTTTGGTGAACTTGCAGGTGTCAAGATTTCAGAACCTGAGGTACCATCTTCTTTTTTCTTGTTTCAAACGCTCCTAACGGACACTTCTCTGTTTTTTCTTTTATAATTGCTGGTGCTAGTGTAATATCTGAAGATTCTATTATTTTTTGTAGGGAGCTTTCTACCTCTTCCTTGATTTCAGCTCTTACTACGGAGCAGAAGTTGAAGGATTTGGTGTAATCAACAATTCAGAATCACTTTGTAGATATCTGCTTGAGAAGGGCGAGGTAAAGTTCATCCGATCGCATCACATTTTTCATTATCTTTTATTCTCATTAATCTTCCAAGATTCACATTCCTTAGTTGGAGAATCAACTTTGAATCAATCCAATTTTTCATTCTGCCTTTTGATGGAATTCATAAAACATCAATTTTCCTTTACCATTTCTTACTAAGAGAAAATATGTGATATTATTATCATCATACATCACAAGAGGTGAATCAATATGGGTGTTGATGTTTCAGGTTGCTCTAGTTCCTGGGGATGCATTTGGCGACGACACTTGCATTCGGATTTCGTATGCAGAATCCCTCAGTGTATTGCAGGCTGCTGTGGAGAGAATTAAGAAAGCACTTGAAGCAGCTAGACCTGTCGTTCCTGTTTAACAACTGATAACTGCAAGGTGAATAAACACGATCTGTTCTATAGATTCTACAACTTTTTTACAAGCCCTCAATTGTTTGCATCTATTGACAGTAATAATTTTAGCTGCTGAAATTTGTATTCTAGTGTTTGTGTTGAAATAAGTTATAGAACATTTGTTGATTTCAAAAAAAAGTTATGGAACATTTGTTCTGCAAAATGTCAACTGTTTATTAGTGCTGGGGCAATCCTCGTTAGACAACAATAAAAAAAAAATCAAAATGGAAGAGAACCAACTCAATGAAATGGAGGCATTGATTTTATCCATTGAACCTTTTGAGGATTGAGTTTAGATTATCTGTTTAAAAGATGATACTTGCTTATTGACATTATTTTTGTATTAGACTTTTGAATTTATTTCGTTTATAGGCTCCAATAGAGTTATATTAGCTCTTTTAATTTAGACAGGCTTTGAATGACGCTAAAATTATTTAAAAGAATGATACTTGCATGTTGACTTTATTTTTTTATTAAACTTGTGAATTTATTTCACTTTTAGGCTTCAATAGACTTATATTAGCTCTCTTAGCTTACACAAGCTTTGG
>JBBMEG010000022.1:14187462-14212294 GCA_037832605.1 Cyclanthera cordifolia
TATTAAACTTGTGAATTTATTTCACTTTTAGGCTTCAATAGACTTATATTAGCTCTCTTAGCTTACACAAGCTTTGGATGACGTTAAAATTGGTTAAAAGAATGATACTTGCCTGTTGACTTTATTTTTGTATTAAACATGGGAATTTATTTCACTTTTATGCTACAATAGACTTATTATATTAGCTCTTTTAACTTAGATAGGCTTTGAACGGCGTTAAAATATGTTATCTGGATTAAAAGGGTAGTTGCGCTTGCACTTGGTCTAAGAAGTGAATGGATGGTTTAATAGTTACGCAGAGACGATTGATTTGTGGCCAATATAAGCTTACATCGATTAATTTAGAAAAAAGAAAAGTTTAGATCATGTCAATTCATGATCTATCTTTTCATGTTCATCTATGTTGTTCAATTTGGTTCACATTTTATTTTATTTTAAATCAAAAAAAAAAAAAAAGAAAAGAAAAAGAAGATGTGGCCTAAATTAGAAACACAAGACATTAGAAACATAAGTAGACATGGATTGGCTTGGATTATCGCTACTAAATTTGAGAAATGTTGGACTGGTGATCGAAATTGTTCCATTAAGAGAACTGCTCCTCTTGGCACACGTGTGTATTATTGTAAGAAAATTTTTGGAAGGTGGGGGAAGGAGGAAGAATAATACTATTCATTATGAAGTTTGTAAATGTAGGGCTCAACAACCTACAATGAGTTGCGGTTGAGCCTGATTTTAGACTAGTTTGGAAAATTGAGGTAAAATTGAACGAGGGTGAAACGATAGATTTACAAGAACATTGGTCGAGGGAGAATCAGTTGAAATGTAGTGATATGAATTCTAAATGGTTTCCTAAGATGGCAAAATGTGTAATACAAGGAATTAAATCTGATCATGAAGATTGAATTTCTGAGGACACAAGGATTGAGAGGGAGTTTTATGTGCTACTTTTGTACTTCATTTTCTTAGTATAGATACAATAGACAAATAGTCACAAAATTTATGACAAAAGGCTAAAATGAATCCTCTTGATCTCATTTATGAGTTTCATAGTGCATTTGTGGGGCAGACTGATTATTGGCAATGTTCTTATTATAAATGTTTACAGCATCCTATGAATTAAAGATAAAATAAGATTGGTTTGACTGGTGTTTGAGTTGGATATGAGTTGTGTGTGTGACTGAATTGAATGGTTGTATCTCTTTTGTGTGATGGAAAAGATGAATGATGGTATCTTTTTTTTTTATTATAATTAATGGGAATTCAACATGATATACTTTTGTTTTGTCTTATGTATCCTTTGCATTGAAAGGTCTCTTTGACCTTTGGTTTCTCAAAACCCTTTTCAGCAATTAATATCAAAGTAGGAAACTCATTTCAAGCAAATGTGCTAATATACCCAATCTATTGCAGTAAAATTTGTTGTTCTCCACAGGGATTAGAGATTAATTTTCAATTGAAGAGTCGTTTAAGAGCCAAAGTAAAATAAAGAGTACGAAAATATTGGGAAATTAGTGTTATGATTATTATAATTATAATTTTTGTTTTTTAGTACAAGGAGCGGCGGATAACAAACCCTAGCATTAGGGCTCTCAAATAAATTGAAAGCTAAATACCGATTGGTGTTATGATTTTGCTACTTAAGTAGCAGAAATAATGAATAATCGAGTAACTTTAACTCGTGTATGTTAAAAAGTAATTTAAGGCAACATTATTACAAAAATAACAATTAGACCGATGAGATTCAAAAAGCAGTGAACGAAGGTTCAAATTAAGAGAATACGCTTATGCCCAAACAAGAGGATACTTATGAATTTTTCGAAAAATGTAAACTCTGTAGTTTTATTTATTGAAAAACTTACGAAACTAGTCAAATCTAGAAATTAATTATAAATATAGTCACTTAAAAAAAAAAATGTAATCACTATATTAATAAGTATTATCGTGTATTTTTTTATAATACAGTATTTATAATACAATATTTATAATACAATATTAATGATTATAAATGTAAATATTTTAAAGTTTGATTATATATGTAATTATTTTGTGAGAATAATACATACATCACAATTTCTCTAGTTTATATCAATGTCCTCTGGTCACTCGACGAAGGGTCATTAAACATGCATTTAATTCACTTAAGCATTGAGCCTTGTTTGCTTTTTGTTTGTTATTAAGAAAGAGGAATAACTAGAGACATGCACTACATACTCAATGCTTTAGTCCAGATAAATAAATAAATAGCACTTTCAACACCTAAGACACTCCATTGATACGACCCCACTTTAAGTAGTTTACAATGGATAGACTAAGTCTCAATGCTTCGTCCCGTAACACTATTGATACAAACCATTTTGCAAGCGTTTAGAATAACTTGATCCAGGTCCTTCTTATGAAGGCATGTGAATGTGAATTCTATGCACAAGGATGATCATAAGATTGAACCAGAAAGATTTGGTATGTCTAAGTAATTTCTCTATCGAGATCAATATTTCAATTGGTTGATCATATACAAAACTTAAAGTATTGTTATTGAGTTCCAAGCCCTGCCTGTGAAATTTTTAATTTTCTTCAAGATTAGTGTAATGACTTGACATTTTTTAGAAATTTTGTGGTCGATGTTTGGTAAAGTAATTAGCAACACACTATACTCTTACAAGAGTGAAACGACACTAACAACTCACATGTCCCTCAAAAGGGACGATAAACCACCTTTAACAACTCATACCTCACTTTAAAAGAGCACAACACAACTAGCAACTCACAGTATTTTTCTGAACATTCATACGAAAAATAAGAATGTACACGACATATAAACACAACTACTTACGTCCAAGCTGAGGTAAGATGTATGTACCCAACACTTAGAGCTTTGAGCTCCGAGAACCTGCAGATGATAATCCACTAAGAAATGAAATCATCAGCACAAATCAAAAATAAATGAAGAGCGATATGACGTTGTTTCCTTTAAAAACAAAAATCGCACCACTTAAGCATAAGTCAGCGACTACGCGTCTCATCCAACAACGTTGCTTTGATTCTAACCAAAACGACGTCTGTCAAACTTGGTCAACGTTTAACTTGGCTTTTCTTTTCTTTAATTAGGGTATTACATCTATCGACAATCACTTAAATTATGACGAATCCTTTAGGCGTCTTAGGAAGTCCCATAATAAAATCCATTGAAATAATGTCGTTCCACTTCTACTCTGGCACACTCAAAGGTTGTAACAAACAGACATATTTCTTTCTTGGCATTTTTACTTGTTGACAAGTCAAGCATTTACTTATGAATATCGCAATATCTCTCATCATATTATTCCATCAATAACACTTCTTCAAATCCTGATACATTTTAGTACATCACTATGTGCCTCAGTCAATAACTCCGTTCTGATCTTGACATCTGCAGGAACTACTACCCATCTCTGCTAAACTATAATCCCACATTCGAAGCTATTGACCAATCACTACCCTCCCCGAAATGAACTTTACAAAAAAAAACCCGTAAGCCTAGGGTCATTTTTTCGACCCTCAACGATCCTCTACCTCAAAGATGACTTAATGGTTAACCTTACTAACCTCGTTATAGCCTCTTTGACTAGAACAAGCACAACTATATCCAACTCTCTTTGCAACGGTTACTGAGTCACAAAAAAATGCTGTTAAACGAGGTGTTTTCTTACTTAATACATCTGCAACTACATTGGCTTTACTAGGGTGATAAAGAATCTTGCAAGCATAATCCTTTACTAACTCTAGCCAACGACGTTGTCTCATATTAAGTTCCTTTTGGGTAAAGAAGTACTTTAGACTTTTATGGTCAGTCAAAATTTAAATCTTTGCTCCATATAGACAATGTCTCCAAATCTTTAATAAAACACTACAACGACTAATTCTAAATCATGGGTTGGGTTGTTTTTCTCATAAACATTAAGTTGTCTTGAATGGTATGCTATAAATTTTCCTCTTTGCATCAACACCGCAATAAGGCCCTTTCTAGATGCATCACAATAAACCATAAGTCTGTTTGTTCCTTTCGGTACTAACAATATAGGTGTTAAGGTAAGTCGTTCTTTTAGCTTCTTGAAACTCGCTTTACACTAGTTAGACCATTCATAGACTTGACATTTATTGGTTAACTTTGTCAACAATTCTACTATCTTGAAAATGTTTTCCACAAAACTCCTGCAGTATAATCCAACTAGTCGAAGGAAACTTCTCACCTCTGCCACTGATGTCGAGCTACACCAATTACTTACTACTGCGATCTTAGCAGGGTCCATTAAAATTCCTTTGCTAGAAACAATATGCCCTTAAAAGACTACACTACTCAACCAAAACTCACACTTCGAAAGGTTAACATATAATTTATTTTCTCTAAAATAGATAATATCTTCCTTAAGTGTCTTAATTTGTTTACTTTACACTACTATATTTTCTATATTTTCATTTTTATTTCAATTCTAACTAATTTGGGTCTAAAGTTCTTCATTATGTACTTGTATCTATAACAAGAGATGTGTGTTAAACGTTCTAGCATGAGTATGTGTGTTATAAGCATTTTCCACAAGAACCCGAGAGACCGAAACATGGCTCGGGAATGTCAGTCGGGATGAGCTCGACTCTAGTAAACCTGGAAAGCTCGAAAGAATCCCAAGATAGTCCAAACATACCCGAAAGATTGAGATTTGGCTTAGGAATGTCGGTTAGGACGAACCGATCCTAGTAAGCATGGGAAGCTTGAAAGAGTCCTAGGATAGCCCAAACATACTCGAGAGACTGAGACCTGGTTCGGGAATGTCAGTCAGGACGAGCCCGACTCTAGTAACCCTGAGAAGCTCAAAAGAGTCTCGGGATAGTCTTAACATACACCAGAGATCGAGACCTGGCTCGGGAATGTCAATCAGGACGACCCGACCCTGGTAAACCTTGGAAGCTCGAAAGAGTCCCCGGATAGCCCAAACATATCGGAGAGACCAAGACCTAGCTTAGGAATGTCAGTCGGGACGAGGCCGACTCAAGTAATCTTGGGAATCTAAAAAGAGTCCCGGGAAAGTCCAAACATACCTGAGAGATCGAGACCTCGCTCGGGAATATTGGTGGAGACTACCCGACCCTAGTAAACCTGGAAAGCTCGAAAGAGTCCCGGGATAGCCCAAATACACCCGAGAGATTGAGACCTAGATCGGGGTGCTGACGAGACAAGTCTGACCCACAAATGGGTTTAATCAGGACAGACCCGACCCTAAGGGCCCGAGTTAGGATAAGTTTGGACTCACCAAGATCGAATCGGGACAAACCGGACCCCATCACCCCATAGCCAAGACAGCGGATCTTCTAAACCTCCTGAGAGATAGGGTGCTTTTCCATATGTTTAAGCCATGTTGAGCCTCGAACGACGAGAGCCCATGAGATAAGACCCTTAGAAGATCTTCACCCTAGATCTCTTAGAAGATGAAGGAAAGATCAATGGTTTCTCCTAATAAACAGCCACAACCGATCTAAGTAAAAGTAAGTTCCAATCAACCTTATAACTCTCTACAAATCCTAATTCTTCATCTGACTTAGGCATTGGAGGCCACGTGGCTCACACCACACCGATGTCTAGTGTTCTTTGTTTTGGAGGCACTCGTTCCCGATACAAATTTACTAGTTGATCAAAACACCAAATTTTGGCATCAAAAGTTGGCGTTGTCTGTAGGGACGCGAAGCAGTGTTGTACCTTGATTAAGTGACAATGAGTGATAACTATAACCACATCCCAGATGTCGGGTCAAATAAGGAAAGGGCTCCTAGGGGATCCCTTCTAGAGTCACGGAGGAACGCAGATGAGATGAACCCACTAAGAATCAGGATAAACACCCTACCACGGTCGAAGAAAGGTCAGACTCGAAGGTGGCGGCATTAGAGCAAATGGTGACGGGTATGCTTGAATCTATCGAAGACTGAGGGAGTTAATTCACCAACCACACCCAGTCATGGCAGTGATCGCTAAAACGATTTGGACACCCCCGCTCGATTGCCGCTGTTTAGGGTTCCTCGAAGTAAGGAGAGATAGACACCACCGACAGTACATGCACAAACTGGGGTTAGTACTGCAGTGACCCTAGTAGGAGATCTAGCAAGGGCTAAGGCACCAACGGTAGAGGGCTTAGAGAGGATCATGACGGCCCCGATGAGTCAAGTTGAACACTTAGTAATCGAAGGGAATGATCAAAGAAGGACCCAATTAGAGAGCACCAGGACCCAAGTGCCCTCACACGTGGGAGATACACTATCCCATAGTAGGTCTATTCGAGTTAGACGGGCACGCCCCCGAACGACACCGCACACAATAAGATTAGAAAGGCCACTTCGGGTGATGGCTGGAGGCATTGATGAATCCAATGAAGGTTCAGACATGAGAGATGTAATCAACCGACGAAGAATCGAGGTGATGCGGGAGTGAAATGAAAAAAGTAGGTCGTGAGTTGCCAAGCTGCAAGCTTGATAGCCATCTAGGAGACATGTAAAAAGCATAGGACCATGATGGCTTGGACCTATATAACTTGGTTGACCAGGTAGATCCGCCATTCACAGATGAAATTATGGTAGAGGAGGTACCCTCAAAGTTCAAACTACCCACGATGAAAGCATACGATGGTTTAAAAGATCTTGTGGACCACCTAGACACGTTTCGATCGTGGATGGAACTTCATGGAGTCCAAGACGCGATTAAGTATCTAGCGTTTTCTTTCACCCTTACTAGACCTGCTCGAAAGTGGTTCTGACAACTACGACAAAAATCCATCTCTTCCTTTTAAGAGCTGGCTCATGCATTTATCACTCAGTTTTTGCGTGGAAGAGATAAAAAAAAAAAACTTGCTACCCACCTACTAACAATAAAACAAGAGAGTCAGGAAACCCTAAGAGAGTATGTCTCCCGCTTTAACAATGAGGCCTTGCATGTAGAAGGATATACAGATAGGGCCTCACTAAACGCCATCGTAGCTGAACTAAGGGATGAAAAGTTTTTGTGGTTGCACGGTAAGAAAGCTTCGACTACTTATGTGGAGGTACTAACCCGTGCTAAAAAATATATGTTTATAGGTGAATTACTAAAATCTCGACGTGTTCTTAAGAAACGACGAGCGACTAATGATCGAGAAAGAAAGCTAGATAAGACGTGCATCATACGGAGTCTCGAAAACGAACACTGGAAGACGGCATCACTGACCGAGACAAGCCCGTTCAGAAATGTTTAGCGTCTAGTAAACTCGGCAAGTACACCCCAACTGTGGTGCCGCTACAACAGATTTTAATGGAAATAAAGGATAGAGATACACTCAAATGGCATGCTAAGATGAAGGCTGGAGGCCATCGAAGAACTAAGGACAAATACTATTTGTTCCATCACAATCATGGCCACGCTACCCCTGACTACTACGACTTAAAAGAAGCCATCAAAGCTTTAATCCAAAAGGGGCAACTGAGGGAATATGTGAGCAGTGATCAAATGTCATTAGGGCGTCCTCCCAAAAGAAGGGAGCTCGATGATTCCCTATCTCTATGTGAGATTCGGATGATCTTGGGAGGGCTAGCTGGAGGCAACTCAGGAAAGGAACAAAAGGCACAAGGCCAGAGAGGCATGGCCGGCCTTAGATGATGTAAGAATGGTGATGGCGGTGGATGATACAGTTTGTTTCTCCTCCGAGGACGAAAGACTTTTCCATCAGCGTCACAATGATGCATTAGTAGTGTCTCTCGTGATAGTTATATAAAAGTGCACTGAATCTTGGTAGATGGGGGACCCTCCGCAGATGTGCTTTTCTTTACAAGCATACGATGCAATGAAGGTGAGACGTGAGCGTGTCACTTAAATATCCAGCCCGCTGATAAGATTTGGAGGCGGTACTGTTTATCCAAGGTAGTGTAGAACTTTCCGTGACCTTAGGTGACGGGGAGTTGACGATATTGTTGTTTGTAAGCTTTCTTGTTGTAAACGACAGATCTGCATCAACGTAATTCTCGGACAACCAACTCTGCCCCAGCTAATGGCAGTACCATCTACTTTCCACTTGGTAATGAAATTTCCAACACCAATAGGAGTACGGGTAGTACGTGAAGAAAAAGATGCATCCCTAGAATACTACCACACAACATTGAAAAGGAAGACGTGTACCTCTGAGATCAGGATGGTATTAGAAAAGCCAGACCCTGAGGATGCTACCCCTACCACTACTAGGGGAGGCATCAGAGAAATTTCAATCGCCAACATGAAATATGGAGTTGGACAAATCGGTAAGGGACACCAAGTCGAATCGAGGGTAACTAGTAGAAAAACTAGAGAAAGTACAACTTCTCAGTGACTGCAGATAGTGCAGGTTGGTTCGAGGCTAGAGTTGGATCAGAGAGATCGTCTCATCCCGTTTCTCAAAAGAAATGTTGATATTTTTGCGTGGTCGGCTGATGATATAACTGGTATAGACCCAAGAGTGGTGATGCATAGGTTGAATGTTGATATGGATCACAAGCCTGTTAGGCAGAAGCAAAGAGCCTTCAACAATGAGAGAAACAAAGTAATTGCTGAACAGGTTAAGGAGCTACTCCAAACCAAGTTTGTCCGAGAGGTGAATTACCTCGAGTGGTTGTCAAATGTGGTACTGGTAAAAAGGCCGAATGGTAAATGATGAACCTGCATAGAATTCAACGACCTTAATAAAGCTACCTCGAAGGTCAGTTTCCCTCTACCACGCATAGACCAACTTGTGGACGCGACAACAAGGCACGAGATTTTGACATTCATGGATGCCTATTTCGGGTACAACCAAATTAAGATGCAGTCTAGAGACCAGGAAAAACATCGTTTGTGACCAGTCGAGGGTTGTACTGCTATAATGTAATGCCGTTCAGATTAAAGAATGCAGGAGCAACCTATCAGAGGCTGGTGAATCAGATGTTTGCCCCCTTGATAGGGAAAAGTATGGAAGTCTACGTCGACGATATACTTGTCAAAAAGTAAGCAGTCGGATAATCAGGAGTAAGATTTGGCGCAAGCTTTCGATATATTGAGACGATATAGAATAAAACTCAACTCTTGGTTTAGGTTTGAATGTAAATCAATTCATTGAATTAGTCTTGATCAAACTAATTTTAGAGTGAGTTGTCTTAGGATCTAAGACTGGCCATCATAGATTTTAAGTGAGACCTGAGAGTGTATTCACCATTCTAACTTAATTCTTGGTTAGGATCGAGTGTTTAGTTTTCCATATTTGTGGGATTTTATAAGGATCCTAGAAGGGCCTCTAGCTTTATAAAACCAAACAACGTTGGAGCTTATCACCAATACTCTAACAAGGTTGCATACATCATGAAGTTAAAACTACAGCAAACATAATCAAGCCATAATGGGGATGTAGCTTAGATGGTAGAGCGCTCACTTAACATGCGAGAGGTATGGGGATCGATACCCTGCAATCTCCATGTATTTTACATTATGGGTCCGACAAATAAAGAGAACACAAGTCTTTACTTCTTAAATATTTTTAGTTTGCTTTTGTATATATAGTGTTAACAATTTATTAAAATATTGTAAACATGTGAGTGTGCTGGAGTGGTTATCGAATCACGAATTGGTGCTTGAATGTAGATTATCATGGGTCCGATAAATAAAGAGAGAACAAGTCTTTACTTCTTAAATATTTTTAGTTTGCTTTTGTATATATAGTGTTAACAATTTATTAAAATATTGTAAATATGTGAGCGTGCCGGAGTGGTTATCGGGCATGACTAGAAATCATGTGGGCTTTGCTCGCGCAGGTTCGAATCCTGCCGCTCACGTATTTCATTATGAATCATGTTCTTTTGTCGATAATGTTGTTTAATTTACAATATTTTATTAAATTGTTAACATTATATATACAAAAGCAAACTAAAAATATTTAAGAAATAAAGACTTGTTCTCTCTTTAACATGTAAGTTTTGTCTCATATTGTAAAATCATGGAGATACGGGGTATCGATCCCCATACCTCTCGCATGCTAAGCGAGCGCTCTACCATCTGAGCTACATCCCCGTTATAGCTTGATCATGTTTGTCGTAGTTTTAACTTCATGATGTATACAACCTTGTTAGAGTATTGGTGATAAGCTCCAACGTTGTTTGGTCTTATAAAGCTATATGTCCTTCTAGGATCCTTGTAAAATCTCACAAATATGAAAAACTAAACACTCGATCCTAACCAAGAGTTAAGTTAGAATGATGAATACACTCTTAGGTCTCACTTGGAACCTATGATGGTCACTCTTAGATCCTAAGACAACTCACTTCAAAATTAGTTTGATCAAAGACTAAAATGTGCTTTCAGAGTAAAATCAGAAAAATTCCTTGGATTCCTGGTAAATCAACGAGGGATTGAGGTAAATTTAGATAAATTCTAACAATGGGATAGAGTCGTCGAATACCATACGGGCCATCTGCCACTAAAATCCAAAATTCGGTCCTTTGGTAGCCAGCTGCGCAGCCCGGTCAGACACTGAAGACGAGCGCATGTTCCCTATGCTTCCCCAGCTCTAAAAAGAAGCGAGAGGAACTCATCAGCGTCTGGAGTGGAACCCGAGTATGGCCCTAGATGGAAGTTTATCCAGGCCTCCGCAAGAGGAGCAAAACAAGAAAGGGAAGAGTTCCAGCGGCGGCGTTGCTGGAGACGATCTGAGGCAAGCTCATTGCAGCCGTGGAAGTGCACCCCACAGGTCTTGTGCTCGGGTGAGAAAAGGTCAGCCACATTATCCCACTAAGAGCATAGTCTGAGAGACTGACCAGACTATAGTTAGGAGATGCCGAAATATCCTCAAACTCCACAGCCCGCAAAGTGTTTTGGGCGGCGTTCAGGTCCATGAAAATACTTGCAACAGCCAAAGGCAAAAAAAATCCATATGAGTATGTTAACAACTAGCATAAAATTAGCCAAAAGAAAAATCCCTGCTACGTGGGAGAAGATTGTTTTGGTGAAGGTTAAAAGGAGTTACAACTGTCGAACTTTTACGATACTGAAGCGAAAGGGAGAGAACTCGGCTACGGAAGGCAGCGACTTCCCCTCGCTGGAAGGCCTAAGTTGAGCTGAAAAGTGACATCCAAGAAAGAAGTAAATACTTGATTAACCCAAATAATCCGACATAATGGAAAAATGTACCTTTCCTAGAAAAACAGGTCGGGGCCTCCACTTCCAGATCAGAATGAAGCATCCATCACTCCCCCCTAACATAAAACCATCTCAATCGCCACCTTTTTTTTATTATCAGGGGCTACCACGAGTTGGGATACTCGATGTCGAGGGGTGATGTAGTATCCTATTGTTATATCGCGGTGCCTATTCACTTGATATAAAGAAAAAAGTCTAAAGGTAGAAATCCTTCTTCCATCCCTAACTGGCGCTATAAAATGTGACAACCCAGAAAAACACTTCAAGCGTTTGGAGGCAGTTGATAAGGAGCTAAATTTATGACATGCAAAAACTCTTATAAAGCAGGTATTAGAGGGAGACGTAGTCCCCTTATAAACATTTGACATAAACTGCCACATAACCCAATGGAGGACGACTCATTCTATCTCTCTCGAAAGGAAAACGAGTGGAACGTTAGAAGGAATGTCATATGTGGCCTAAATGGCAGATAAATCGTCCTCTGTCATTGTAGATCGAACATCTAAAGTTTGAGAGGTTCCGCTGGCCAAAGTACCATGATTACTCTCCCACAGATACTGCTCTTCTACAAAGCTCAAACCAGCTCTACTACTCAGCTCATCTTCATAATCAGATCCAGAATTACTCATTTCTAAGACGAGTTCATCTAGCAAAACGGTAAAAGGAAAGGAGGAAAAACACTAGATAACAATTACCTTCGAAATGTGGTGTGAAAAAATGAAGCAAATTCCACCTTATTTATAGAGTTAAGTCGCCATTAAAATCCAAAATTCAGTCACTGAAATCTAGTAACTGAAATCCAGTCATTGAAAATTCAGTCACTGAAATCCAATCACTGAAATCTAGTCACTAAAAATTCAGTAACTAAAATCCAATCACTGAAATCCAGCCACTAAAATTCAGCCACTGAAATCTAACCATTAAAATCCAAAATCTATTCACTAAAATCCAGTCACAGGAGTCCAACAACTACAACCGAGACACTGAAGACCAACTGCGGGATTTGGGGTGCTATGGACCAAATACAGAAAAACCAGATGCCGACACCAAGATGCTTAAAGTTTTCCGAAGGTTAGGAATTAACAGTTCGACTAACCAACATTCAATCCCGAATTAACTACTAGTTGTCTCCGGGTTTTTGTATAACAACTGACAAAATTCCAGAGACAAGAGGCAACTGTTATAAGCATTTTCCACAAGAACCCAAGAGACCGAAACATGGCTCGAGAATGTCATTCGGGAAGAGCCCGACTCTAGTAAACTTGGGAAGCTCGAAAGAGTCTCGAGATAGTCCAAACATACCCGAGAGACCGAGACCTAGCTCGGGAATGTCATTCTGGTCGAGCCCGCCTCTAGTAAGCTCAAAAGAGCCCAGGGATATTACAAGCATACCTAAGAGACTGAGGCTCGTGAATGTCAGTCGGGATGACCCAACCCTAGTAAACCTGGAAAGCTCGAAACGTCCCGGGATAGCCCAAATATACCCGAGAGACTAAGACCTGGCTCGAGGTGCCAATCGAGACAAGTCAGACTCCCAAATTGGTTCAAGTCAAGAGAGTCTCGACTCCAAAGTGCCCAGGTCGGAACAAGCTCGACCCAAAGGCCCGAGTCGGGACAAGCCTGGCCTCACCAAGCTCAGGTTGGGATAAATCTGATCCCATCACCCCACGATCCAGGGAAAGCCTAGATCGAGGATCTTTTAAACCTCTGGAGAGGTAGGGTGCTTCTCCATATGTTTAAGCCCCATTGGGCCTCGAACCGCGAGAGCCCATTAGACAAAACCCTAGAAGATCTTCATCCTGGATCTCTTAGAAGATATAGGAAAGATCAAGGGTTTCTCCTTATAAAAAAACCATAGTCGGTCTAAGTAAAAGTAAGTTCTAATCAACTCTATAACTCTCTACAAACCCTAATTCTTCATCTGACTTAGGCATCGGAGGCGAGTTGCTCACAGCACACCAGTGTCTAGAGTTCTTTGTTTTGCAGGCACTCGTTCCCGATACAAATTTACTAGTTAATCCGAACACCAAATTTTGGCATCAACAATGTGTATCAAATATGTATCACTCAAAGCTATAGAGAAAAGAATGATTGAGATTAATTGTTGTTTGATCTTATGGACATGTTTAAATTTTTTTTTTTATTCAACTATTTGTTGGCAAATATTTTGGAATATAAATCAGGAAAATATATATATATATATATATATATATATATATATATATATAAAAAGTTGTTAGTTGTTTATTCCTTAAATCCAAGGTTCACCAACTTATCTATGAATGCAACATTTTTTTTTTCTTTAATAACTAAAAAATCTAAAATGAGGGTATTTATGGGATGAATATATTATCTTTCTTTTCTGATTTTTGTTTTAGACATTGATTTAAAGTCTAAGAAAAAAACGAAATATTCCATTAATTAGTTTGAAAATTTTAAACCATTACTATCATTTTCCTTTAAATATTGCGCTTGACACTAAATCATCAAACTTGAGTTTTGAACTCGAATTCTACCGATACCTAAGGCCCTTTTACGACGAGGAAAAACTCTATCTATTAAATAGTGTTGACATTTTTCTCAAAATCAATTGACAATGAGAGAAGTAGCCTATCAATCTTATAAATGGCTAGTTCTACTCTCTCAACACGATCCCATCTATCCAAGATTGAGCCATCATTACCATCTTAGCCTTTCCAAAGATGTTCTCATCGAATTCTAACTTTTTTATAGGAACTACAATAATTAGGAGCTTTAAATATCAACATATAATACGTAAGGAGGTTTGATTGATATATATTGGATGAGTGTCGGTCTATGATTTTTTACATTGTACTAAACTTGTTTTAAGTCTTTTGTTCCCCAAAGTAAGGCCAAGATATAAACGATTGGAAAACTTTGGTAAATGCAACTCCAAGATGAGATCAAATAAGCACACATAGTAATTTTTTTTAGAAGCTTTCTCAATAGTTAGAGAGGTAATCCATCGCAAGAACAACTAGGAAAGGCGATAAAGGGTTCTCTTCGCTTAATTCCTCTAGATGTTTTGATTTTTTCCACGGCTTACCATTCAATAGTAAATAATAACCTGATTCAAGTGATTCGTTGGTCATTAAAGTTCTTAAGAAGCAAAATCATAGCGATCAAAATTATACAATCTTATAATTCATCAAGGGCATAAATCATAGCTAAAATGTTCATTTTAGAGTCAATCGCCACAAGTCATAATAGTTTTCTTTTTCTAGTAAAACATATTCATATATTTTTAAATAGCCATCTTTGAACTATTGGCTAGTAAAATATGTTGTAGTTCTTCCAACATTAGTGTTTTCCTATTAAAGCATTTCACTAAAAAATAGTAGGAATTTCACGCAAATTAAGGTCTACTCAATGCTAGATGCAAAGACATATAATATAGATCATCCACGAGGCCGTAAAAAAGAGAAAAAGGGTCGAGACATTCTTTAGACCAAACGGGAACCTTCTACAACTCTTGAACTCTTCGGCTAGCAAAGATTGTTTGAGAGTTTCAATGAACACAAAATCCAGAACCTGCTGTCTACTTTTAACTTCTCAATTATTTTTTTTTTTAGTACATAACTTCTAATATTGATCAATTGAAATGTAAAATTGAGTAAATTATAAAAGTATTAAATTGACACTATAATAAAGAAAAACACATGCAATAATTATGGGATTTCCTTCCCTAATAATAATTATTATTTTACACATATTTTACAAAAGACATCATAAAATACCATATTAAAGGAGACCAATTGATGATAATCTATTTGTTTGTTTATTAGTACCATAGAGCCACAACATAGGACAAATAACTCACACTCAAACATTTATTAATAATGGCACAATTTATTACATTGGTAGAGCGAAAAAGTGGGGCTGTTTTACTTGGTAATTTGGTGCTTTTAAATGGCTCCCATTTTAGCTGAAAGACATGCATCAACAGCTTCCTCAACACTCAAGAACACTTTCCCTTTGAGCTTGGCAACAAAATTTGCTACCCTTAGCTTGTGAATCACTTCCCATTTTGGATTTGCAATGGCCAACTGAACAGAAATAGCAAATTAAAACAAGTGTAAGAACAAAAAAACCAAACCCAAATTTTTAAATAATTGGGGCTTATATGTATATATGTTTTTATTTTTAATCCCTAATGTTTTAACCAGTTTTTCAATTATGAAGGTTAGAACCGGCTAGTAATAAACTTAATAAAAAAAACTGCATAAGGTAAGTTGAAATAAATAGGTCAAAAACTCCTCTTAAATTTCTATATATTACTACGTTCACTTGGATCTCTTCCATTTTATCGATTTTATTCGAATCATCGTTTTTTTCCGAAAAAGGGAAGGAGAAGTATCTTCTTTGATGAATCTCTCATGTTCCTGTTTAGTCCCCTTCGCTTCGAAACTAGTTTCTATTTCTGCATATGTTTCTTTTTTTCTCGCTTTTCTCCCTTTGCTCCGTTTTAGAAGTTTCTTTCCGTTTCTTAGTAACAATGAGTGATGATATTCTACTTAAATAGTAGATAGGTAATAAATAAGAGAATACTAAAGAGTCGAGCCATTAAATTTCACAATTCTGACACAAGGTACTTTATTAAATCTATATATATATATATGTATCTCTATCGAGAAATCAGAGCTGCCCATCTTGTAGACAACCTTAAGACTTAATAGTTGACTCCACTAGATATCAAGGGATATCCACACATATTCTATGGTTTGTATTCAAGAAATAAAAATGAATTTTATTATTAAGTTCACTCGGTATAGTGAAATTATGAGTTCTCCTAAGCATACTTTAAAATCTCAAACTTGTTTCTATCCAAAAAACCCTCCCTCAGTTTAACATAGGCTTATATGTGATTGATAAAAGTTAAAAAAAGTTCTAAACACTGAATTAGAACTCCTAAACCATAAAGACTAAATCGAAACAGTCGAACAATAATATATATTTAGCATTTTAAATTCGACTAAGATGGCAAGAAAGTTTCTAAAGAATACATAATCACCTCTATTCCACATGCTGACAAACTATTTTGCAGTTCTTCAAGAGAAGCAATTGCTGAAGTGTCAATGTTCATTAAATCTAAATAAATAAATAAAAACAATAACATATCAATAGAAAATATCTTCTATACACTAAAATTAAAAATAAGAAAAAAAAGAAAAGTAAAGCCAAAGATAATATTTGATAAGAAGAGAAGGAAAATGAATGAACTAACTGGACAGATCAATGACTAGGAAGTGAATGGTTCTCTTTGCTTGTACATCTTCTTGGCTGCTGATGAATCTCAAAATCCTAAATCACATATATAAAAAAACACACATTGAATCTTAAGCTGAATTGTATTATTACTTCGATACGAGTTAATTATTTGTTTATTTTGTAAGGACTCAAACTTTTAACATCTTGATCAATGATATATATGATTTAACGAAACGTTGTACCTGTCTTTGACAAAGTTGGCATTGGCAAAGCAAAGCAAGCCCGATTTAACACGGATAACGAGGACTCCGGGAGTGTTGAGAGCCATTGGATATTGATGAACATCACAAAAGGTATGAGTTCCAGGGACTTTCCCCAAAATCTCAGTCCCAGGTTTGATTGAGATTACTAATATCTTGGCAAATGATATCACTACCTGCAAATTTTATGTTTGAATTTATTGACTCAAAAGCTTTCTATTTATGATTAAGAAAGAATGAGTATGGATTTCTGTTAGATGTTTATCATGTCATTGTTTTGAGTTAAAAAAAAAAAAAAAACAATGCAAAGAAAAATTGTTTACCAACTATTTCTTTACTTAGTCATTTGTATAATTTTAAAGATACTTGTAAAAAGAATTTTTAGAGAAAGTTTTAATTTTAGAAATTATTTTGTTATTATAGATTTTATAAGTGTTGATGCCAAAAAATGTGTGACAAACCACATAAAATGCCATTTTTTCCTAAATTGATTTATGAATTCATAAGCAAGAGTCTTCTTGGCAATTAAATGAATTAAAATTAAGGGTTTGAATTTATTATTATAAAAGCATGGGGTTCATTTTTTTAGTTTCTTTTAATTAAAAGGACCAAATTGCAATTTAGGGCTTCTAAACCATAAATCCATCAATTTCCCCTTCTCCTTTCAGCTGAAACCCGATTCTTTCCCCCCTCCCTTTATTCTCCCTCTTCCTCTACGCGAAATCCCTCCCCTTCAATTTCTCCCTCTCTCCCTCGCGAACTCTCTGCCTCTTTCTCTCCCTCACGATTCACGTTGCCCCCCCCCCCCTCTCTCTCTCCATCAGAGTCTCTCTCTCGTGATTTTTCACCTCTGTTGCTCTCTCTGTCTTCATTTCTCCTTAGGTCGAACAAGTTCGTTAAGCATGCTGGAGGCGAGTCTCCCTTGCTCGTTCCAACGCTGGTTTTGTGGGTCGTTGACCAACTGAAGTTGAGTTGGAGGTTTGGTTATGTCGAGCGTGGGATGAACGACAAGGAGTTGTGGTAATCCTTCTTACCCTTTAAATTGATTGGAGTTTAATGGTGTTGAAGTTATTCCAAGGTCTTCGCCGAGAGTGTTTTTGAAGAGAGGTGTTTGGACAAACACTCAAAGCGAGTTTGGGCTTGGTTGCTTGGTCTCTTGGGTGAGTGTTTGTTGCTGGTTGTTTTCTCTTTGTTGTTAAATCGAAGGCTATAACATTAGGTTCCTCTTGGCGGCCAAGGCTTAAGCGATTTGAGGAGTCTGGAGTTTGATTGCTTCTTGGTCGAGATTGGGTTGTTGATCAATTGTTTTAATTGTTGCCTAGAAGTTGATTTCAAAGGTTAAAGCTATTGTCAAGTTGTATCCAAGGTTGGTAGCTCGGGTAGTATAAGTGTTACGAATCCCTTAAGTTTTTATGTTCTTGATTACTTACTTGTGCTGCTTATTATTTACTTGTAGGTTTGTCGGGGACGGGGGAGGGGGGAAGGGCTGGTCTAGAACGTTTATTTCAACTTAAGTCTCGTTTTTAGCTGGTTGCAGATGAACCCTAGTGTAAGAGATCCTAACCTGGCGTTAATTGCTTGTATTTACCTAGAAGTGTATGCTTGTTTGTAGTGCACGTTCGTATATGGAATTGTATGTTGCTATATCATGCTTTCGTGTATTTCAAATTGTATGTTGCTCATGTTTGGCTAGTTGGATGCATGTAGGGTTCCTTGTTGATTTATGTACATGTATAAAGGATGGTGGTTTTGATTCTTGGTACTCATATGCTGACTATGTTTTAGAATCTAATGTATGTTCGATGTCTGGTTTAATACGTGTACTTATATGATATTACGATATCATTCAGTATTGTGTTGTAGCATGCTTTGTATGGATACACTGTGTAACATGTTATCGTCATGATATGTTCTTATGTACTGAGTCGTAAACAAATAAGTAGGTAGATTGCTTATGATACATCTTTCTCCTATTATGTACATTTCCAATAAATTATAGGCTCGTTGTATGCATTATGTGCTGAGGTGAGCGTCGAGTAACTTTCCTAGATAGTGTGAACATGTCGGCATGATGGCCTTAACATGTCTCTGCTCCGCCATAGGGTGGTTCCAGTAGACCAATCAGCACCGTCGCATTATTTTCTGCAATCTCTGACACCCTCAGCCCACAGCCGCCGATAACCACCTTGTTTTCCCTGCCTCCGCCAACTAGAGCCACTCACGCCCGTAGCCCAGGAATCCCTAGGAGGTCACTCATTCTAGGACTACTCCAAGCTAAGCACGCTTAACTGTGAAGTTCATTCGATTGAGCCACCGAAAAGGAAGGTGCACCTTGGTGGTATAGGTAGTACAAATCAATTCTCTTAAGCCTTAACCATGGGACTATATCCCCAAGATCCCTCTCATTCGGATGTGGACTCGATTCATTCATGTACCCCTCCTAACCCCGGGCGTTACACTCTATTTACTTATGTTATATATTTTATCTGACTTTCATTTTAATTCATGAATTATTTGATTTAGGGACATGTTAGGTTTATTTGAGTTTGCTTCTTTTATTGTTCTGAACGGGTACCCGATTTGTCTTTGAAACTCCGCATGGTTGACTCTGATTATTTAAAAAGGAAATAAATATGGATTTTCAACTTAGTATGTCTCTGAAATAAATTGTTTGATCATGCATGAGAGGTTAAGGCTCGGGGTTGACTTCATGCGGCTCGGGTCCTTACAGGTATTGACTTTGTAGTTTCACGGCATCGGCTAGTGAGACTCCCCGAGTACTGCCACGAGTTTTGGAATGCTTGGCACAGATACTCGAGAGTCGGGATACATTCTCGCTCGTTTATACATGTTATTCATAGACTTTTGATTAACACATGTCTTGTTCTACATGCGGCGTGCACCCCGTGCGAGATTTCTTACTGATTTTTCACAGACTCATCCCTTCGATTTCTTACTGAGTTTTCACAGACTCAAAACCATAGTTGCAGGTACGCACTAGGATGGATGACCGACAACTAAGGATAGACCTAGTAGGGACGTGTCAGCAGCGTCGTTTGTTGTCATCCTTTATTTATAGTTTAGTCTTATTGCATATCTTTCTGCACGAACTGTTGTAATAACTTAGTGTGAACTGTTTTAGTTCTTAAATTGAGATCTCAATATTTTCTTAGCGGTTTAGTTGCCTGGATAGGAGACATGTGTTATTTACCTCTACCGGGTCATTTTAAAGGAATTTTGAATTGTCCAGGTTATGTTTTACAGGTTTTGCAAGCATGAGTTTCCCATATTTTAGGGGAAACTCTGCTGAAATTTCTCTTAAAATTTTCATGCATTAGTAACTTCGGGTCTATAACCTAACAGTTATGGATCGGGTTGTTACAAAATGGTTCTCAGTGTAACTCTTGAACGTTACAACTTAGAGGTGTAATGGTCTTAGATGTCTTGAACTTGGTTGACTCTTAGAGGAGACCTTTATGGCCGACCCACATGGGTTCCAGCCCTCTCGACCGACCCTTTGAGGGTCTGCTCTGGTCTCGATCGATCCTTGAGGGTTTTAACCTCCATAGCCGACCCGTGGGGGGTCTTGGCCGTCTCGTTGTAACATCTAGTTATTGTTACCTAACAACATAATGCACATAATTAATTGTTATTTAAACTTGGTTGACTCCTAGAAGAGAGTCCAAAATCTCCACGGCCGACCCTCGAGGGACCCAACATTCTTTCCCACCCCGAGGGCTCTAATTGAGCTTGATCGATCCCCGAGGATCGAATTGAGCTTGGCCGACCCACGAAAGGTCTCAGCCTCCATAGATGACCCTTAGGGGATCAAGGTCTGCTTTGACTGACCCCTATATAGGGGGGCTAGTGTGAACTTGGCCGAACCCTGGGTGGGGGAGGGGGGGTGAAGGCCTTCTTTGGCCGACCGCAAAAGGGCTAGAATGACTTGACCGACCCCTAAGGGTAAAGGTCTTCTTTGGTTGACCTATAGAGGTGTCGGAGTGGTTTTAACTACCCTCTAAGAGAGTCTCGGCCTTATTCGAATATTTTGGAAGATATTTTGTCTATAACAATATAATTATAATAAAAATTGAAAAGTTACAAGGACTAGTTTATTTAAAATATGAAATCAATAAATTAAACAACTTGAAAAGGAATTTTGTGAAGGTTGCCGATTGCAAAAATAGGCTATGCAAAGAACTTCTAAGAGGATTAAGATGTTTCAAAAAAAGAAAGAAAAAAAAAAAACTTTAAACGTTTATGAATTAGTTCTTTAGAATTGTCTTTTGAATTAGTTCTTTAGAATTTTCTATTGTTAATTTTTAAATTTTAAAATATTAATTACACTGAGTTTTGAGCTAATACTTTTAAAAATATATATCCAACGAGAACATAGTTCGACCAATACAATACATAAAATGATGATTAAAAAGACCATGTATTAAAATTTTTCTGGAACTCTTAAAAGTTATTTAAACTGAAAAAGAAAATTTTATGAAAAAAAACTATTGGTTATATTGTGACAATAATTTGATTAAATAATTTTATGTCAGCAGAAAATCAAAATGAATGAACTTCAAATTCTAATATATTTGCATATATGTAGTGATTAGTAAATTTTAATAGTGTATTATAAATAATCATCAATATTAGTTTATAAGAAAGTATCTAACAAGACTCATTAATATTATATTTACTAATCTTTTTAAATTGATTGCATTTGTAATTATTTGATGTATTTGACAAATCTAGTAACTTTCTTAAACAAAAACGAACGAACTTAGGAAAAGAACATGAGTACCGAGAGGAGGAGGCCCATTTCAACAGAAACGAAGAGTACGCCGAGGAAGGCAGCAAGGCAAACGAAGAAATCGAGCTTATCGATCTTCCATAAATTGTAAGCTTCATGAAGATCAACAAGGCCAGGAAGTGCAGAGAGAATAATGGATGCAAGAATGGCGTTGGGAGTGAAATAGAGGAGCTTGGTGAACAGCTCCAGAGATATCATCACTGTAAGAGCCATCACTATGTTCGACACAGTCGTCTCGCATCCCGCGCTGAAATTCACGGCCGATCGAGAGAAAGAACCTGTATTTAAAATAATTAATGTGAGCTTAATTAATTAGAGTTTAATATTAAAAAAAATTACAATAGATATATTATTCTCACAAAATAATTATAAATGTACTCAAATTTTAAAATATTTATATATATAGTCATTAATACCTGTTATAAGAAAATTATACGTGATAATACTCATTAATAAAATGATTATATTTGTCAATTCTTATGAAAGTTATTATATTTATAATTATTTTTAGATTTGACTAGTTTTGTAAATTTCTTTTAATATTATTACCGGTTGCTGTGTAGCAAGAAGTGAGGGATCCGACGATGTTCATAAACCCTAATGCGATCATCTCTCTGTTGCCATCAATGTTGTATCCTTTCATGGAGGCGAACGATCTGCCCACTGCAATGGCTTCCTGAATATTATCATTCACATCATGACTTTGAAACTATTCTTTTTTGTAAAATTTGATATTTAGGAATTCAAATATTCTCAACAGAGATGCAAAATCATGGCAACAAAATTAGAAGAAAACAATTTTAATTTAAGAAAAAAAAAAAACTTAAACTTAAACCTTTTTTATATTATTTGATTTCTAGATTTTAATTTAAAAAAATTAAACCTATAAATACAAAGTTTACATATAAAAAAGATAAATATTTTTTTTACTGTTTTGTTAACAAAATAAAAGTATATTTTGAAAATTAATAATAAAAGTAGTTATCAAATGTAACTTTTTAGTGAAATGGTTACTGACGCGTTGATTTCGTTAGTTTGTAGTAATTCAGTTCAGCGTCACGTCACGGTTTCGATTCTAAAAATCGATGTTTGGCTCTCGAGAGCAATTGTCCTCTCTTCTAAATACTAATTATAAATAACTTTAAATACTACATCTAAATCAACTATAGATTACAATCATCACTTCTATATCCTAATTCTAAATACACATTCCTAAAAATTGTTACTAACTTAAAAATAGTTTTACAATGGACAATAAGAAAAATATGTCCCTATATTTTCAAGTGGTATAATAATAAAATCGGAGAAAAAGAGAAATGAGCGAACCGTGAGGGCAACAAGGGCGACGACGAGGCTGATCTTGGCGATTCGAAGAATGTGAGGGCTGTGGATTTGGATGTGCTGAGCAGAAATGGGATTGAGGCCGGCGGGGACTTGTTTGACGATGTTGACGCCATGGTGGTCAGCTCTTGTGAGGAACACTATGAGTGTTGACACGATTACACAAACAAGTGGTCCTATGGCTCCTAACCAGAACAATTTCTTGTACTTTTTCCCCTGCATTTGCCAATCAATTACTATTTTTCTAAAAAATAAAATAAAGTTCAAAATATAGAGAGTAAATGATATTTTAACTAACTAAACAAATTTATAAATATCATAAATGATAGATAGTATTTAACAAATGTTTGATTATATCTTTTCAAAAAAAAAAAAATTTAAGTATTCGAAAATTATTTTCTAGATAGATGTCTATAAAGATTAGATAGTATTAGAAACTAGATAGTGTGGACATCCATCTCAAAACCAATTGGCTAGAGATGGATGTCCACGCTTTCTAATATGGTATCAGAGCTTCAAGTTATTCAACCCCCAAATATTCTGAGGACCCTACTCAAGCGGGCAAAATACTTAAGTGGGTATTTCATGATCCTAAAGAGTTGGATTCGACTCATGCGAGTGAGCCAAAGTGAATATTATTTCGGTCCACAAATTCGAATCTAGTCCAAGATGACTTTCTTTAAATGGTGTCATCTTGAAGGGGCATGTTAGAGATGGTTGGAGATACTCACCTTGTGGTCATTGTCCCACATTGAAAATGTGAGAATTCTTCAACATATTTATAAAATAAGGTGGACTACTCCTTTCCTATTTAATTGGTTTTGAGATGGATGTCAACACTTTCTAGTTTCTCATAGACAAAAAAATACAATCTTTCTCAATTTTTAAAATTGTGGAAAAAATTATATCTTTATCCAAATTCAATTGGCCAAATTTATCGAAAATGAAAACATAAGAAACCGTCATAATTCATAATCCTCAAGAACTGAAAACTAAATACAAAATTTGAATTCCAAAAAAAAAAAAAAAAAATCTAATAAGAAAATTTGCTATGAAAATAGTATCTTAGAATTTTCCCATGAAACGGGGAAGGTTCATTTCAGCTTTTACTTTTATGGTGGTGTCATCACTTTTCTTTTTCTTTATTGCTTTTCCCACTACACACCCAATTAAATCTCAAACTAATTAACATCAATATAATAATTTATTTATTACAAAAATAAATGTACAAAAAGAAAAGTTTATCCTTTATTTATTTATTATTTATTATTGATCGACTATTCGAAAGTCGCCTGGCGCAAGCACACTCATTATAATCATTAACTTAACTTCGTGCTGGTCTACTTTTCATAACACAAAAAAAAAAAAAGAAAAAAAACTAATTAAAACATCATAATCGCAATTTAAACATAGTTTAATTGATAAAATATATGATTTTAATAATAAAAAAGGATTTAAATCAATTTCTTCAACTGATAGAAGATCAATCACATAATGTTTGAAGTTAAATTACTAATATTTGTGTCTATTTTGTATTTGATCTTTCAAATCTTTGTTATGGTAATTAATTTTTAAAATTATCTAATAAATCTCAATCGTGTGTTAAAAAAATTTAATGATAGATTTTTTAGTTTTTAATTCTTAGTTTGATAGATCGTTGACTTATTTAAAATTTTATTACCATTCAAAATTTAATATATTTTTTGAGTTTATTCAAAGTTAAATATTTGTTCTTAGTAGATTAATAAATTTAAATTCTTAGGTTTATTAGATTCAAATTAATTCAAGATTTAATAAATACAACATTTAAATTTAATCAATAAAAGTGATACCCACTAGAGGTGTAAAATGAGTTGAGTTATGACAAATAAAAATTTTTGAATTGGTAAATCCACACATCCATCAAACTTTATCAGTTTGAGTAACCTAACCAATCCAACCTATGTATTTTCAAGTTGAATTGAGTTGGATCCAACGAGTTTGTTGTTTTTATTTTTAATTCAAACATTT
>JBBMEG010000022.1:14229230-14245573 GCA_037832605.1 Cyclanthera cordifolia
GTTTCACAAGGCTTGCCTACAACCAGACAGACATTGCTTCCTTCATTGTTGAGTACTTTTCTCGGGAAAGCGTCGGTACTTCCATCGGTCACGAGCTCAATCTTCGTTGTCTCGGTGTCGGCAATAACTGTGTTTGCCATCGTAGCAATAATAAGCAGCATCACCATGGCCAATGCCATCGAACCGAAACTCTTCTTGCTCTCCATTTTACTTTCTTGATTCTCCAATTCTATGCTTTGTTTACGCCTTTCACTTCTCTATATTTATAGAGAGGAAGATAGCCCTATTTAATTTTTTCTTTTTTCCTTTTTCTTGTTTTTGTTATATAACGGAACTCAATTACTTTTAATTGAAATTACTTTATATAACATTAATAATTTCAATTACGCAACAAAGATAATATAGTATATTTTCTTTAGAAAAACAACGATAAACTCAATCTTAAAGAGTGATCTAATTGTCAAACAATACTTTCAACAATAATATATATATATATATAGATATATATATATAGGTTTGATTTCCTGTGTTTTTTGTTGACATTTTTTCTAATCAAATGATGTTTATGGGAATGTTTGTTTGGAGTCGCGAGTTTTTATAATCACTTTTTAAAAACTTTATACAAACGAGCTACTATTACAATTTCTTCTTTGTAATCACTAAAAATAACTCATCATTTCTAAACACTCAAAATAACTACTCCACAGTTTTACAAATAAACACCCCCTAAGGTGTATATGTCTAAAATGGACAATCTCATATTAATGTATAGATTCAAGTAGAGTTGTCATCATTATCATTCGCAAGCTCACGTGAGAACAACCTACATATATATAATCTGGCATGAACACGGACAGATATCAATATGTAAAATTAAATTTAATAAAAAAAGTAATAATTGTAAACTCGACTTTACGAGAGAAATATGAATGAACCGAATCCACATCCGAATAAAATGGATCCTTAGGATAAAAAAATTTTAAAAAAATTAATTTGTACTACTTATACTAACAAAAGACAATTTTTTTGGTGACTCAATCGTAAGAACTTTGTAATTAGTGTGCTTAACTTGAAGTAATCATTGAGTGAATGATTTCCTAAAAAAAAAATTTCGTAAAATACACGTGAATGGTAATAAAATATACTAACAAAATATGCTGAAATGACTGATATTATTGCATTTCAAAAAGTATAGTGTGAACACGTGGTTGATTTTAAAATCTTGTTGGGACATGTGGTCATCATATTCATATATTTTATTTTATTTTATTCAATTGTAGATAATGTTTGGCTAACGTTATTGTCAAAAGTTTTTAATTTTTTGAAAAAGAAAATTGTATAATTTATTTATTATTTTACATGAAAATTTTATAATGTAGCAAATATAAAACAATATAATGTATTTCACAAAGCACAAATTAAAATTTGTAATTATTCCTACGGAAATTTATTGTGTAGTTTGTTTGACTAGTCTATTATAATTATAGCATTTTTTCTTTAATTTATTTATAGGATAATTTAGTTTTATGAGTAAAAAATTCGAATTCACTCCTCTCCGGTCACATCTCCCGTGTTTCTCATCTCTCATATGTTATTGCTTACATTAATTTGCATTTCATCGAACTTGTTTAATTGAAGAAAAAATGAATAAGTGAAATAGTTTTGGATCAATTGGATCAAAATATGATAGTGATGGGCAACAACGGCAACTGTTTCTCTATTTTTTTCGGGTGAAAAATATTGAAACTCTTTTTTTTTTTTTTATACCTACGGAATTAGAGATCTTCGTACGTAAAAGCGAGATCGAATCTGCGCTCATAAAGAGAAAAGTTTTCCAACGAGGTAACAAACTTCTCATTAATTTTTCGTCGCTGGTAATTGCCACGTGCCCCGCCGACTCCACCGAGCTCGGACATTGATTTTGATTAAAGGATTTCATGGATGGTTTGTGCATTTTCCCTGTCATCTAACTATTATGTAAGGACAAATAAAGTTAAATAATAAGATCTAAATCCAACAAGTAAGTTCATTATTGTCAACTTAATTAATTGATTTTAGGGTATTTTTCATGTATATATAACAAAAAAAATCAAATAAATATCATGTATATTACATTTTAAAAGTTGTTACATGTATATTACAAAAGTGGTTCGTCTATGTAAAAATACTAAAAATTAATTTCATGAGTTTGTCAATCTCATTTTTATTATCTTTGCATAGTCTATCACTTTCATTTCTATCAATTATTGATAATTTTCAATCCTTTCACTGGTGGCCTTCAATCACTAGTTCAATTGATACATTTCAATCAATAGCTCAATTGATAGCCTTCAATTAATTAGTTGACAGTTTTCATTCAATATTAATGCCCAGAGTCTAGCGATGTTAGTGACAATATGTGGCCATCGACAACGAAAAATAACAAGTGTCTTATTTCGTTGGAAAGCTCTCTCTCCATGTAAACACAAAATCTGATCTCGAGTTCTCAATGAAACAAATTTCTTTCTTTTCGGATCAACTCTAGTGATTGAAGAAAATAATTTGTTTCATTATTTTATGTCAAAATAATGAACATTTTTTAATTTCGTGTTGATATATATCACATAATTATTGTCCTATATCTAGTTGTAACGTAGCACGTGAACAACAACGTTTCCTCTGTTTACAATAATTTCTAAGTGGTCCATTCATACAACACATCAAGCTAATTAATGAAAAAAAAAAAAAAAATTTAAAAAATAATGAAAAAATTGCTATTAATTAAGAATTACTTTTTAAAGAAAAAAAAAGTATAGTTAAAATCGGTTTATGAAAAATGTTACTTTTTTTTTTTCATTAGCTAACACATATTTAATTTTGAAGAAACCATATATATGTTAGTTATCATTGAATTATTAAATTATAAATTCCTAATTAAATAAATAAATTTTTATATGGAGCATATAGGTTAAAATATCATTTTTATTCTAAAATTTTGAGCTTTTCGGTTTTGACTCTAAATATTCAAATGTTCAAATTTAATATTGAGATTTTTATTTTTGTTCTATTTTAATTTTCTTAAACTTTGAAATTTTCTAAAATTCGTTGTTATTGAAAAAAAAATTTGGTTAATTTTTCTTTAAAACAATTACCATATTTCTCTATAAATTTTTTTTAGAAATATGCTAACATGTTTTCTTCATTTATACAAAAAGTATTAATATTAGTGAACCAATTTTAATTAACATTAACTTTAAATGACTAATTTGTAATTATATTTTTTAAGTTTTGAAACTAAACCAAACATTAAATTTTAATGACCAAAATAAAACTGACATGAAAGTTTAGAGACTAAAATATAAATTTTAAAAATTTAATAACCAAAATGAAACAAAAATTAAAGTGACTAAAATTTTCAGCAAAAGCGAACATAATTCAACTTGCATTAGTGATGCATTAGCATTTACGTAAAAAAAATGAGCATTGGTGTTTTAAAGAAAAAAAATTTTGTGACAGCATTTTTTTTTTTGAATAGGTAGAAAAATGTATGTTCAAGATTAAAAAATGTTTAGGCATGAACGACTATTCTTACAGATCATATCATAGATAGGTTTTATTTAATACGAAATAGAAAAGATGAAATTTATTCGAACCCTTCATTATTCGATCACACAAACTCATAGAAGAGAGAGTAATCGAAGTTAAGAAAGAAACACACATAGAAAGATTAATGTCATAGGTCGGAGAAATGGACGGCTGATATTCATCCGCAATAGCCGTTTGGCCAACAAGTGCAGGTCCGATGGCAGTCGGAGTCGGTTTTGCAAGGCATAAGGATTCTAGGGCAGCCTAAGACGCCGCCGCCGTTCATTATTTTTCTTGGGTACATGTCATTTACTCCGTCAGAAAGTAGCTCGATCATCTCGACGACGTCGTCGCCGATGACCGTCTCTGCAAGAGATGCCATCACCACCATCGCCACCATTGCCAACAAACCAACTTTCTTCCACTCCATTTTGTTTGCTCTCTCACACTTCTCTTTGGATGCATTGGTTTCATGGGTTTGTCTCTATTTAAAGAGTTTTTAAAAGTAAACAAGTGGGTGTGTGTTTAATGATAATTTAATACATCTTTCTCTAAATTTATGTGCCTATTTTTTTTTATTATTATTATTATTTTCTTTAAAATTTATTAGGAATAACTATTTTATTTATATGTTCAATAATTTTTATAAAACAAAGTAATGTACATAATGTTTTTTTCTAAAATCTACTACTGATCATTATATGAAAAATTTTCAATTTTTCATTAATCCTTGGTTGGAAAGCTCTAATTTCCGTGAGCTCATATTTGGTCTTGACTTCTAGAACGAAAATCTTTAAATTCGTAGATTTTAAAAGAAAGAAATGAGTTTTAATATTTATCGTGAAAAAAATTGATATTTTCTTCTTCATCGTTGTAGACCCTTTTACCAGCAACAAAATTGGAAAAACCCACCTCTAAAAATAAGAATCAAAGCCTCAGGTGATGGAATTGAATCGAAGATGACCATTCAACCATAGATTTTTTCAGAAAGAAAGATTACCTATTCATGCTTTAGATGAAGAAATCTTTGACAACTTTGAATTAAAAGACAAAAATAGAAAAAAAAAATAATAAAATAAAATAAAATGTGCTATAATTTTTTTTTTCTTTAATTATAATAAATAATTCTAAAATAGTTATACATCAAAAATTCACTTTTTATTACTTAATTTTGTCTAATATTATATGAAAAAAAATCAAATCAAAATAATGATTTGATATAAATGAAATCAGTTGAAACGCTTTTTGGTTACTATTATCACGTGTGTCTTTCTTATCCGTTTTTTTATCAAGAAAATATTCGATGACCAATGATAATTTTTGCATTATTAAATATAAAAGAAAAAAATGGTTAAAATATTTTTCGCTTTATCTCCAATAAAATATAGCAATGTATATTAAAAAAAAAAAAGAAAAAAGAAAAAAAAGAAAGTCGACCTTTAATTAGAAGAGCAATTATTGGTGGAGGCCACTGCATTAAATTATCTGCTTTTCTGCAGCAGGACGATAATATTCCGATTAATTGAAAAATACATTTTTAATCCAAATTTGTGATTTAATTTCAATTTATTAATTAAGTTAAATTAAATATTTTTATTATGTCAAAAGAAATTAAATATTTTTACCTCTCTACATTTAAATAGTACTTGGTTGCTTTTATTGGTTGAGATAACACTTCCGAATAGAAATTTTGGCAAATTGCAACCTGCCTACTTGCTAATTAAAATCATGACGAGGTTAATGTTTTTATTTATGAACAAATAATAAATTAATATGATCCTCTAAATTAAATTATGGTCAAACATAACTTAATGTCACAGATAGATCTTAAACTTGAATTGATAAGAAGCAAATTACCAATATTCAAGTCTTCAATCAACTATATCACCATTATATATATTTTTTTGAAACAAACATAACTTAAACATATATATGTACTATATTTACATATGTATGTATATATACATGTATGTGTGTATATATATATATATATATATATATATATATTCATTTGGTTGTTTTAATGTTTCCATTTAATAATATATTGCCTTTTACATTAAATAAGTCTTATCAAATAGGACAGGCTGGTTAGTTGGTTAGGTTGGCCATTCATTCCCCACAATTAATTTCTCTTCTCCATCTCTTTATTATTATTATTATTATTATTATTATTATTATTATTATTATTATTATTATTATTTAGTTTTTTTTTATATCACAACACAATCTAATAATTCAGAAGTTGAACTAAAAAGTAAAAACAATAGGGAAGAGTTAAAAAATTTGTTTGTATGTAATTTTTAGGAGTATTTAAAAATAATATTTAGAATGAAAATTTATTTTGAATTTTTAGAAATTATAATTTTTTTTTTTTTAAGAATATTTAACCAATAATTCTTCTAAATATTCAATCTAAACCTCGGATTTAACTTTCATGGATTATATCTCCAATTAATTAATTAATTAATAATAACAATAACAACAATATTGTTAATTAAAATATTTCAAATAAACTTAAAATACTATTTTGGTTACTCAATATCATAAAAGTTTTATTGTGGTAATTTTCAATTGTATTTTGATCCTTGAAGTGATGAGAGGGGTGTGGGATGGGGAAGATGAGGGTCACAAAGTGTGTGTGCGTGTGTGTTTTTTTTTTTTTTGAGATTTTCAATAATTTATAATGGAGATTTGAACTCATGACCTATAGTTCTTGGGTATACACTTATACCACCGACCTATTGATTTTAGGCTTTAAAAAATGTTTATTAGTTACCAGTTGTTCCATTTATGCAAAAAAAAAAAAAAAAATTCATTTAATTAGAAGTGATGAGTAAGGGTGTACACATGAATCGACAACCCGATGAACTCATACTACCAACCCAAATCATAAAGGTTGGGTTGGATTGAGTGATTTTTCGATTTGGGTTTGGTTCAAAAAATGGTGAACCGAAATTTTCGAATCCGGGTTATAGTAATTTAGGTTCGGTTCAACCTGAACCAAAGACAAATATAAACTCAGCGCTAAATTAAACTTCATGACATCTTGGCAAAGTGGTGAGGCCTTTAGTCGTTGTGTCTCTCTGCAAGTGTTCGATTCTAGCTGTGTCAATTACTTTTTCGTTGCAATATATTTATGAACCTGATAAATCAATTCATCCCAACTCAAAAATATAAGGGTTGGGTTGAGTTATCTCTCACAACCCAACCTATGTACATTCCTAGAGATGAGAGGACAAGTTTTCTCAAAAGTTCATTTATAGTAGATTTCTTAAATCGTTTAGGGCTTGCTAAAATAGTCGTTTGGGAAAGCTTACAAACAAGGCTGTATTGCTAAGGATGACAACCCTGTTCACTTTAGGCATAACTCGCATAGCTTTATTTTGGTTTCATTCAAAAAGTCTTATATCAATGAAGATGTTTGTCATCACTTAATACACTCATGATTTTTCCATCTTTTAATCAATGCGAGATATTTTGTTTGCATCTCAAACGTATTTGTATTAGAAGTGGGTAGGAACGATTGGATAAATTGGTGTTCTAGTGGCTATAGAATTGGATATTTCTCAACATGGTGAGGCAACCATGGGCTTAAACTAGTGGGATATTTTGGTTTTAGAGATAAATATATGTGTTGCCTTCAAATGATAATTCTTATTCTCTGTGTTTTGTCTTTACTCTTTTCTTCCTTTATTGGTTTAGTAATTGCCAGCTGATTAAACTTACAATTTTTTTTTATTATTATTTGAAGGATTTTGAAGTTTATTAGTTAAGTAATCAAAATTACTATTGTTTTTTTTTTTTTTTGTAAATTTAAATACTAGAATTGAAAATTTCAAAGTTTAAGATTTAAAATGGAACAAGATAATAAAAATCTCGATACTAAATTTGAACTTTTGAATATTTAGAGACAAAGATGAAAAATCTAAAATTTTAGAATGAAAATAATATTTTAACCTATATACTCCGTATAAAAATTTATTTATTAAATTAGGAATTCAGCATAATTTAATTATTCAATGATAACTAACCTATATATGATTTCTTGAAAGTTTAATATGTGTTAACTAATAATATTTCAATTGACATATATAAATTTTTTTTAACATTTTCGATTCATCTATTTTAATTATTATTATTTTTTTTAATTAATTCTTGAATAGCAATTTTTTCATTAGTTTTAAAATTTTTAATTCTTATCAGACTATATTATCGAGTAAATGGATAATAAATTGGTAATAAATTAGCTTGGTGAGGTGTGTTGTATGAATGGACCACTCAGAATTTATTGGACTAGTTGTTCACCTTCTACATTACAACTGCATATAGGATAATAATTATTTAATATCAACAGGAAAGTAGAAATCTTCATTATTTTTGACATAAAATAATGAAATAAATTTCTTTCTTCAATAAAATAAATAAATAAAATAGAGTTGAATTACAAAAAAAAAAAAAAAAAAAAAAAAAAAACAAAATAAATTGGAGTTGAATTATCAAATGGCAAGCAACAAGGGAGTGTTTGGATTTGGACAGTGGAAGAGGAGTGATTAAACTTGTTGCTTGTTTTCAATATATCACAATCTTTCACCAATTTTGCAACGTCTTATTATATCTCAAATCAAATTTTATATCATATTTTTATCTATAATAAACATCTTCTCTCTTAAAAACACTTTTTTTTTTTAATCAAACCACATCTTTTTAAAATATTAATCTTCAAACAAATACTTCACGAATAGAGATGTGACGAGAAATGAATGGAGGAGTCCAAAGATTCTGTATTATTTTATATTGAAAAAATGATGTGATGTTCTAATACTTATAAAATAAATGATTATTTATCCTATTATAAATTAGTTTTGAGATAAAATTACACACTTTTATGATATAGTAATTAAAGGTTGATCATTAAGCTCGATTTCAAAAAAAAAGAAGACACACCAATTATTCAGTTGAATAAAATGAAATTAACTTTCGATCTAAGATCAATAAATCTATACAATTTTATTTGGGCATGTTCGATCGGATCAAAAGAGATAGAAAGGAAAACGTAAGAGGTCTCTTCTTACTATTTGGTCCACTAAATTACATTTCATTCATTATTAATTTAATCTTATTTTTCTTCGTTTATCTATATTCTTTATCTTTCTACCCAATTCTAGGGACATGACTTTCTTCCCAATTTTTTTATTTGTATATGAAATATAAATATATATCATCTAAACTATTTACAAACTAAACTCCAAATACTATATTAAAAATAATCACAAAATCAAGAATAATTGTGATTTATTTAATTATGGCTGCTCACCATTCTTAATTTTGTGATTTTTTTATACCCAATTTGGATTTTGATTTCAAAATAGTTTAGATGTATATTTAATTGGTTTTCTACCAGCCGCCTTGTTTTTTTTTAAATTATGTCTGGACATAATTAAATATTGATGTCAGACATGTAACACAATATCAACCACTTTTTTTTTTTTTTTTTTTTTTTTGTTAAATTGTGCTCGTATGTGTTATATGTGTGACAATTAATATTGTATGACCTAAATTTTTTTTTTTTTTTTTATTAGCGTATATGTTTTGTTCGAATTTTATTAATTAAATTATTATATTTAAAAAAATGTAAATTTCCCTGAATGAATATAGAGCTTTTATTGTCAATTTTAAAATTGTTGTAATTTGACCTATATTTATTCTGTTTAACAAGCAATATGAAAAATACATATGCAACTACACAACTTTTGCAAAATATCGAGATCGACGCCCATCCTTTTACCCAAAAAAATATTCTAATAATAATAATAAATAGTTTTTTTTTTTTTAGATTAATAATAATAATAAATAGTTTAATCACCACATATTTGGATATTGATAAGAGTGCTTTAAAATATTAGAAATATATAATCATCACCATACATCCAATAAGAGTGTATTTTTGTATTTGAAATATAAATAAAGTATTGTTTTATATTGGTTAATTAAGATGATTTTTTGGTGAAACAAAAAACGAAGCCACGAAAGTTAATGTTTAAAATGAACAATATCATATCAATGTGGAGATTTCTGATTCAAATAAAATAGATAATATCATACGAATGTAGAGATTTGTCTACGGTTGCCCTTTGGTTAACATTTTAAAATGATTGAAACTAAATTTCAAATTTCTTTTTTCAATTCATATAAATTTTATTTTAACTTTCTTTAAATCATTCAACTTATTACTAATATTTCAAAATTTATAATTTGTCCATAAAACCAACAAACATCTTAGTTATAGAAAAAACAAATAACTTGAAAATCGAACCACCGATCGAAAGGATTTGTGGCACATTGATTTTATTGTTTAGTGATAATTCTAATTTAGTAGCATGTCGAGTTCAATCTTGATAATCGGTAATTAGCTTTTATTTATTTGAGAACAGTAATTTTATGTAGTATTTTTTATCCTCTTTTCCAATTTGTACTAAAAAAAAAAAAAATCCAAACCACAGAGTAAAATAGATCCATAAAACATTGAAAATGTTTCATTAAAATCCTCGAGTGGGTCTCACAAATTGATCACTTACTTTACTCATAGAGAAGAGTGATTCAAAGACAACACTCAAAACTTTATTTTCATAGAAACAGAAAGTGAACACGATATTATTATTCATAGAAGATCTGGCACGGCGGAGCTTCTTTCCGGCACGGCAGCGTTTCAACCGCAGAAGCCATTGGACAAGCAGGTGCAGCCAGGAAGGCAGTCCTCGGTTGTTTCACACTCCATAAGGATTCTAGGGCAGCCTTGACCAACAGCCATCTTTTTTGGGTGCTCGTTGACTCCGTCGGAGACTAGTTGAATCACCTCTTCGGCGCCGGCGCCGATCCGGGCTGACTCAGCAAAAGCTGCCATTACTAGCATTCCCACCATTGCAACCAAAGCAGCTTTTCTCCACTCCATTTTTTCTTCTCTCTCTCTCTCTCTCTTTTTTAATTGCTTTTTACTCTTTGTTGCTCATTTCTATGGATACTCTCTCTATTTAAAGATATCAACAAGCCCACCTTTGCTTAAAATATCATTTTGTTTCATAATTATGAGATTTATTTAATTCTCCTCCTTTGTTAAGTAAAGCCTTAATTGTGTAGTTTTCTAGATGCTTTGATATTTTACCAAAAATATTATTTTACTAATCCTAGTATTAAAGATTTGTTTGTTCTAAATGATAGTAATTAGTCGATTAAAGACTTTACTTGAGTTTTGAAGATATGTTCTCTTTAAAGTCGAAGATTCAAATAAACGTTTGTGCCCTTAATTTATAAGTATCCAAAATTGTGTCTCCTTTTTCTCCAAGAGTATTTCGATTATACGTCCTAGTACAAGTCAATGATGTGTTAGGTATTAAGGAGCAACACTCTGATTCCCGAACATATAAAAATGTTAAGATTAGTTTTATTTTTGTCTAGGTATTAAGATTAAGATTAATTACAAACAAAAATAATTAATTAAGTTTTGTTAAACCAAACTAACTAAATTATTGTTATTTAAATTGTAAAGTTAAATTATGTCGCACCTATTTTATAAGTCTTTCTACATTTTCATTAAAATCCCGACACAAACCTTCTCAAAAGTAAAGACAACTTCAAGATCATCAATAAGGGCACAATCAAACGCTGGAGGCATATGCAATTGTCAAGGATTTAGTGAATCCGGGAGAGTAAGCTCACACAACACTCACTAGCGACAATGTTCTAGGATATTTTACCCAACTTTGAAAAATACCAAAGGTTTCACAAACCTCCCTAGACATAGAAGGATTTAGGGGTTTCACAAAACTCCATAGATTTACGAGGAATGTGTGTTTTACATAATTTTTTAGACTTACGAAAAATATTAGAGGTTTCACATAGCTCTCTAGACTTAGAAACGCTAGGGATTTCATATAACTCCCTAGAATTACAAGAAATACTAGGGGTTTCACATAACTCCTTAGCCTTAAAAAATCTCTAGGAGTTTCACGTAGCTCCCTAAATTTACGAGAAATACTAGGAGTTTCACAGAGCTCCCTAACCTTAAAAGAACTTTAAAGATTTCACATAGCTCCCTACACTTAATTTACTAGTTTTGAACAAAAGAATTGATATGGCATTAAACTTAGTATTCTAAACAAGTCAAATGAGCATAATAACTTTATGTCCATGTTGACTAAGGACCATAGTCAACTTGCACTTACTCCATGGATAACATTGAGTTCAAGATCAAGTCTTTTAGTGTAATAACAATAGAGGGCAATAGATTTGAACCTACAATTCTGCCAATTGAACTACTGCTCTCCTTGATGGCTCGAGTTCAAGATCGACTACAAAAGCTCACATGAAATGAGTTGTGCTGACAGAATGAGAATTCAATTCAATTATATCGAGTCGTAAGAAACAAAATATAATGAAGAGAACAAATAGATGATGTTTTAGAAAGAAAGAAAAAACGCACACAAGCTGCATCATTTCAAATGCTTCAATATTTTTTGTCAATGCATTTCTCTGAAGACTCAAACAAAATCAGATGGCAGATATTATTCTATCCTAAGAAGCAAGAAGAGCTTCAACTTTGGCGATTTGGTCCTCTTCGTTCTTAGGGGATGGACTCCGGTTAGCCTCGTGAAACAAGTCGTGCTTCCATTTCTCTACACGGGTACCACCACCAGCTCGAAATCCTTGCCTCCCACCAAAGCTGTCTCTTCCCCTGTAATTACCACCACCACTTCCATTGCCATACCTTTCCCTCACAGGGTAGCCACCTCCGCTCTTCATCTCATCCCTTTTGATGCCCACGTCTCGAGTGACATGCTTGTTATGTTTTTCGGGATATCGGGTGTCGCGGCTTCTTTCGTCCCTCCGTTCCCTTCCATCCTGAGCTGGGTTGTGTGGATCGCTCAATTTCTTACTCTCTGATGTCATACCCGCTTTCTCAACATTTTCATTGTCAGCTATAACCTTCTTCTCCCTAAATGCAGGCCTTCTCCGAGCAGGAGGTGGTGCATCAACATCTAGTTTTGAAGACTCGTCACGGGTTCTTGCGTGATTATCCTCCCTCGTGATTTTAGATATATCATCTCTTTGCTGCGAATTGTGAGTTGTCCGTTCAGATGACCTATCATTATTCTTTACCTGATCCTTCGAATCCTTCGAATCCTTCCACCAACTTCGCTCTAAACAGAGAGAAAAAAAAAATCTAAATCATTAGAGGAGAAGCAAGAATGAAAGGTTGAAGAGATATTCTAAATTTTCCCATGCAAGCCACTGTCACTATATAAGTCTAGAAAACAACGTGACCTCTGGAAGATTGTATGTATGACTTCTTTTCAGTTTCCAAGTCCATATCCTAAGAGGTCAAATAGAAATTAAAAAAGAACCAAAAGTTGATGAGTTCAACTCATGATTGTCGTCTTGGTTAAACCAAATGTTCGGTGAGAATACTCGAGGTAAGCATAAGCTGACTTGAATACTCACAGATATAAAAAAAATATAAAAGAATTCAATAGTTTCTCACTCCATTATCGCTCATCCATGAGTGTGAGGGAATAAACACGTACATCCATTTATTTACTTACAACAAAAACAATTGTATATAATGAGTTGCTCCACATATTTAGAATACTATTTGTAAGAGCCGATACAATAAGAAAAATAATACATGCTTAATAGGTATGATTAGTAATGTTACAAGGAATACACTAGAGGATGTTATTTTATACGCATGACGTTGCACAGGCAAAAAAGGAATAAATCACATAAAAAAGCTCGAATTGGGGCTTAAAAGGGAGTAAGGAAACCCACCACTAGTTGTGCTCCGACCAAGGCTTCGACCAACTGGCCCGGCATTACCACGTTCATCGTGCTGTTATAAGACATGCACAGGCAAGCCTAAGAAGTTATATACACGGATGCACTTGAAGGCACAGGGCTGAACAAGATTCCAATTACATCAGCCCAGCAAAAATATGGGGTAATTTAAATTGCAACAAAGAATGGAAAAAGCAGGAGAACGGAAGAATTATTACAGAGCTAAGCTACTTAATTTTATCGATATGGAAGATGCAATTCCATAGCTATCGAATATAAGGAATGCAAAAATATATAGTAATACTTAAATAGTAATACTTGTTTGACCTGACAAACATATCCCCTTCTCATAAGCCATCAAAGGTTGATTTTAGTTCAATAACAATTGAGGGGGGTTGGGGGTGAGGGGAATTTGAACTCAAGATCTCACGCACTTATGCCACCTAGCTATTGCTATATTGCTCTTGTTGGCTAAGCCATCAAATGATGTAACACATCATTTTTAAGTGTTCAGAGCTGAACCACCATGCCTTGCTCCTCACTGTGGTGACCAACTTCAAAGTGCACACCTAAGCCTTATTTTAACATGAAAATGTTCCAACTCAGATGCCTAAATCACTTTTTACAAAAATGGGGAAAAAAAGCATCGACTGCGACTGCCTAGTATATTATACGTTTGAATGAACTATAACGTAGGTTATGAATTTCATAATTTCAAAGGAAATCCCCTCACGAATTCATTTCCATCCAGATCTTGCAGCAGTCCCACTTCGGTAGTTCATATGAAAAGCAATGAATGGTGCAATTACAGAAAAAACATTTAAAGTTTACAGTCTTGTTCTTACTAACTTGGGATTTGAGACGAAAGATTAAAGAATGGTAATGCATGTCGATAATGAGCTTTAAGATGCTGGCAACCAATAACTATTGATATCACGATGAAAAGTGGTTAAATAATGGACAAGGACAACCAAACTAGAGTCCTGTTATTTTAAGTTTGAGAAACTATATAAGAAAGAAATTATCAAAATTGAATGAAAAATGGTTTAATGAAGCCCAAACCTCAAGATTTGATCGTGAACGTGGTACTTCAGAGTGATTTAATGAATGTTTAGTCCCTCCATCCCTCCCATCACTGTTCTTGCTTGCTCCTTTTCTAATCCCACCTTCTGGATTAGAATCAAGTGCTAATGAAGACTCGTGGGATATCATATCTTTCCTCTCATGTCGCAGCTCATGTTTTTTATCACGTTCCTTGTTATCTTCAACATGAGAACTAGAGTTCCTAGATAGCTTTTCCTCTAATGGTTTCCTGTCCCTCCTTGACCTCTTCGGACTAGTAACAATAAGTCACATATTTAAGTCAAATTAGAATTCCAAGATTTAGTAATACTTAGATTCATTAATCACTAAATCAATCTGGCGTATTATTTTCAATTCAATTGGAAGAAAAGAAATGTAGCTAACTTATTGTTGCAATATCCAAATAAAATCATGTATTTTCCTTTAGAGGCCTCGCTTTTGACTAAGCAAGAAAGTGAAGAATAATATTGTTTTTGGCCATTTTGAACTAGGGAAAATATAATTGGCATAAATCATAATGCAAGGCTGACAATGACGCATTACCAAGTAGCCATAAAAACAATGAAGTAATTTGAAACTAGAACTAATACACATAAGCAACTACGAGACTGAGCATTGCAAAAGCAACTGTCCGATCATTTTTTTGATAGCAATCAAAACGCATGTTCTTCTTCAAAGCTTGGAACTAAAAATATATCCATGCAAGCACCTATTTCTCATAATACACAGGTTGTCTCCACTTGCAGCTCATTTAATAGGATAAAAGAAGCTAATAAAGAAATGTGTTTCTATGTCGATCGGCCGAAGTGCAATTTTCACTCATACATTCAACAGACAACAATCAACTGCTTCAACTACAATTGGCATACGCTTCGCAGTCTAAGCACTTCAATTCAACATACATGTGAGCAGTCGAGCACATGTGCATAAAATATCGGTAAACATGGAAATAAAAAAGGAAATATCAAAGAAAAATACTGGATTTGAATTTGGGTTGAATTAGTGGGTTGGTTTTATGGGGATTAAGATAGCTACATCTGGTGAACAAGGTGTGTTTAGGGGCAAGTAATGACATATTGCTATCAAGGGTCTTATAAATAAATCGCTAGGAAGTTGGTCCAAGCATTTGGCTATAAATATAGGGGGTGAGGAATGAAAACGGTAGGCAATAGTTTGAAGAGTGAATTAGGGCTTGAGACACTTAGGCTCGGTTTGATAACCACTAAGTTTTTTGTTTGTTTTTGGAATTTAAGGCCTACAACTACAATTCCAACATATAGTTTTCATTACATTGATATCTCCATCTTGCTTGTGATCTTAAAAACCAAACCAAGATTTGAAAGCTTAAAAAAATAGCTTCCAAATACTAGTTTTGATTTATGAAATTTGGTTAGGATTCACATGATTAATAAAGAAAAGATAAAACATACGTAGAGAATTTGAATAAATACAATCTTAAATTTCAAAAACCAAAAATCAAAAATCAAATGGTTATCAAATGGGGCCTTAGTTTTCTTGTAACTTAGTTATCTTTGATATTACAAAATATGTGGATTTTATCAATGCTTACTAGCTAGTAGCTCAATGTTTTGAAAGGCGCACCCAGGCGCGAGCAGGCGCAACTTATGCGCCTCGCCTTGGAAAGGCGTGGCGCGCATAATAAGTCACACACCTTTTGGCGCCTGGCTTGAAGCCCTGAGGCGCGCGTTGGGGGCTTCAGTTTTTTTTTTTTTTTTACTATTTTGCTTATTCTTTTAGTGTTTTGGCCCCCCATAACCTTTTGTTACGGGGGCGTTGCCCCTGAACCCCCAAAACTGGGCGCTTCGCCCTTGGACACCGACTCGGTGAACGGTCAGCGAGATCCCCGT
>JBBMEG010000022.1:14246888-14264363 GCA_037832605.1 Cyclanthera cordifolia
TAATTTGAAATTTGTGTTGTCCTCGAGAAATAGCCCACTTGGTTGAATTGAGTTCTAATTTGTTTTCTAAACCTTTTTCTTCTTTTCCACTTCAAAAAAATAGCAGATAATGTTTAATAAATTTACAAAATTATATTTATCCTTTATGGGAGGGTGGATGAAAGAAAAGTTATTTTGAGGTAAATTTTGAATTATTTTTTAAAATACAATTCTATAAAAAAAAATATAACAAATTACTGGAATATTTTATGTACAAAAATTAATATGCATGACATAAATATCAAAATGGTGACCTCTTGAACAACATTAATGCAGTTGAATAATTGCATTATTGGAATATTTTGACTGTTTCTAAATGTTAAACTAAGGCTTTTTTTTCTTTTAATCTTTAAAAATTGATCGTAATATTTTGAATGTTCCAGAGATTGTTCCACAATTTTTTTCCATATATATATTTTTTTAATCTCTTTTTTCAAATAATAGATAAGGTTTGGTAAATGTTATTATCAAAAATATTTTTTTATTTTTCATTTTCAAACTTATCATACGAATAGTTATTAATAATTTGGTTTAATTGGCAAAAGAAATAAGGAACTTAAAAGGCACGAATAAAATTCATTTTAAATATTCCATAAATATTTATTCCAAAGGTTTTCTATCGCAACTAATCATAACGAACGATTGTAGATTAAAATCTTAGGCACGCGTTTATCATAGATTGAGTTCATTTCTTATGGCTCTCTTGGATGTTCCAGATTCAAGATTTTTTAAATTGATTGGCCAAAGTACAAATGTCATTCATACCTACAATTAATTAACAGCTTCAACTGCATATTACCGTAGCCTCTAAATCTGGTTCATCCAGAGGGAAGTTAGGCAGTACTTCAAACATTCCAACATCCTCAAAAGAACCAAATCAACCAAATCAATGTCCTCCAATATCCCATAACTTGGTCTCTCCTTTCAAGTAACGCGGAGTATTTTGAGACAAAAGGCGAAGATAACTATGCATGAATACCAAATCTTTTGCGTGTTGTGGTGTCGTCTTATTATGTCTGATAGAGTTAACGAATGAGTATGTGCTCCAATTTCTTTTGCAACACAAGGAAGAACAAGGTTGCACGAGTAACTTCAAAGATAATGATTGAAGGATTGGTGCATGAATACCATGGATAACCCACCAACTTTTAGGATCCATATGATTCCTATCATATATGGAATGATCAGAATCATCAAAATAATTTCGACTTTAAACAAAAATTTGCAAATTCTGTAACCACTCTTGAATGCTCCTCCCTAGTGCTTAAATATCTCTTAAGACATTTCATTCTCCCCCGTGCAACTTCCAAATCTGTATGTGGAAGCAATCGACTTTTGTCTTCACGAAGCCATTCTTCACAATAATACCTAAATATATGTAGGAATGTCAAACTCCTATCCAATAATAATACACTTATGAGTAAGAATACAAACATGTACATATTAAGAAGTACCTTGGGTTCAAGGAATATGCTAAGCAATAGAGCGAGGTATTATTCTTGTTCCAACAATCAATAAGAATATTTTGAACTACAATATAGAAAGAGAAGACTTCGTCTTGATGCTTTCTTTCGTGTCTATATATTGTCGTCTTTACTTCTTTGATCATAGTTTTCCACATGTCATACACCAAATGAAGACAAGGCAAATTTGAATTGCAAGCTCGAATCATGTCACATAGCGAAGTGAAGGAAATAATATAATCAATCTTGTCCCACCATATGTCATTTAACACCAAATCTTTCACACGCGCTGCTTTTTTCCATCAATTTCTTTACAGGATGTCCATTTGTCACTAATAACTATTCCTTGCAAACCCCCTTTAATGAGTTTAAATCTCTAAAGCATAACAAAAGCGGATGCGAAACGTGTTTCTGCAATAGAAAGCAATTTCAAAGATACAAACTCCTCAAACATGGTGAGTCTCATTGAATGATTAATAATAAAATCCTTTACCGCCATCGTATCATCAACAATATCAGAGATCCAACTACAATCCTTGTATAAAAGTTGGTTGTTTTCAATATCTTGTGCAGCAAATATATTCAAGGCAAGATTTAATGAATGTAATCTACATGGTGTCCAAGAAATCATTGGAAATTGTGCTTCAATAATTTGACCTGCACCTTCACACTCAGGAGTATTATCAGTGATCACTTGGACCACATTTTGATGACCAACCTCATTAATGGCATCCTTCATCAAATTTGCAATAAAATGTTTATCTTTGGTCTCACCTAAGAGATCTATTGTTCTTCGAAAAACTGGTCTACCGTCTGTAGTAGCCATGAAATTAATCGAAGGTCTTTATTCACTCCATCCATTACTCACAATACTCGCACCATTCTCGCTCCATGTGTTTTTAACCGGTTGCAATAATCTCTTGACATTTTCCTTTTCTCTTTGAAGAAGGCTCGTCCTCAACAAATTATATCTAGAAGGAAAATACCTGGCAAAAGAATTATTTGCAGCGCATAAGTAAAGGTACTTATAAAATGTGGATTCTTTGCCAAATGAAAAGACAAACCAGAAAAATAAAACATGAAAAGACAAACCAGAAGAATAAAACATGTTAGCAATATGTGCATGTAAATGATCATGTGATGCCTCATCAGATGATCTTTCAAGTACACTTGGACTACTACCCTTCCTTTTCTTTGGCTCAACCCATGTTAGAGGAGAATCAATCATGCCACCAAAAGATGCAATTGAAAGTGGTAAAGGAGCATTTTTAGAAGCTTTTCTTTCAACCAGAACATTTGCTTCATTTTCAAGTCCCTTCATATCAGCAATATCTTTAGGGGTGACTTTAGGACATATCCTAACTCCTTGACCACTTATCTTTAACACCCCGTTCACTCAACCTTTGATGCTTTGTCACATATTTCCAAAGCGGCTTTGATTCATCTTCAACATTACAAGAGACTGAAGATAGAGACGGAGTTGATTAATTACTGCTATATGAAGAAGATGCCATCCTAACTATTAAGTTTAGAGTGAGTTTGCCAACAGATTTAATAATAATGATAATATGCTGTGCTTTTATTTAAAAAAAATAAAAGTGATTTGCTTTTGTTTGTGAGGGATAAATATATAGTTCATTTCTAAAAGAGAGAAAATAACACACCATTACTTTTTCCAGTTTGTCTATCTCTCTCCTTCGACTCTCTTTATACCGTTCCAGTCAAAGAAATCCTCTATTCTCCTTTAGGGTGTTCGGGCCACCAAAAATGGAGGAAGTGAATGAGAATGGGAATAACTATTTTTCACTCACATCATACACATTATTTAATTTTCTTCATTATCATTACCTTCACCTCAAACGCAAACAATCATTCTTACCATAATCATTCATTTCACCACAAACACGAACAATCGTTCTCCTCATAATCAATCCCTTTCTTATTCTCCCCTAGTAATCATTCCTCCTATAATCGTTCTCATTCCCCTTCCCAAACAAACCTTAGTAAACTTTTCACAATAATTAATGGAAACCAAGTCTCTCTCTCTCTCACAACACGTGCCCATGCTTCCATGCTAGGAACAACGTTAACATTCAAGATACCATTTCCAATTTCAAATTTACATCTCTTATAAATACTCTAACATCATTAGTGAAATAATAATAAAGCAAGAACTTATAAATAGTAAAATCAACAAACGGTAAGAACTTGTAGCTTATAGTTCTATCTTCAAAAACTCAAGAAAAAACAAACTTGTTCGTCCTTACATTCAAAAGAACTAGTTAACTAATGCTATTTACAGTTCAAATTTACCAACTTCCAGAAAAAAAAAAAAAAAAAAAAAAACTCAAAGAGGGAAAATGGTGGAACAAGACTGAAAGATAAAAAAAAATTACAACCAACATAAAGAGGGAAATTGGTATATTTAAATTCCATCAAAAAAAAAAAAATCCAAAACTAATAAACTAGCGATAAAGATGACAACCCTACTCGAATCTCGACATTGATATAATATTGTCACTTTGAGCATACACTCACGTGGCTTTGTTTTTTGTTTCACCCAAAAAGCTTCATATTAAGGGAGATGGTTGTCAACACTTATATACCCATGATCTTCTCATATTCTAACCGATGTGAGACACTTTGTTTGCATCCCCAACAACTAGTTCATCCTACCATACACAAGGGCTCCATAAATTCCATTTCCTCGATACCCATTTGAGCGCATCGTATCAATTAACTGTGTAACAACAGAGAAATCAAATTGAAAAAATTTTCCAAAGAAAAGTGAAAGACCATAATCGAACAAGAATTAAAACGCTTAATAAACAGTGTTCCTTGCAATTAAGAAGATAACACATCGTCAACAAATTTTCACACAAGCCGACACCTCAACATGGAAAAATCATAGAAATTCTGGAATATTAACGGAAGCTAATGCAACGACAATCAATTTAAAATGAACAAATTCTTCAGCAGCGAATAAATATAAAATACATTAGATTAGGGGATTCAATCCGAAAGAGAAAGGAGTGTACCTGAGTTCACAATCGAATCTGGAATGGTTGCGCTTGGAATCCGAATCCTGAGCTTCGCAACGTGACATTTCGTTTTCTAGCTATTGTTTATGTCGGAAAAAAGAGCATGAAAGTGAAACAGAGAGTGAGAAGTTACGGCTGCCTTTCGCGGGAAGGTGAAGGAGTGATATATTGAAATTTGTTTGAAGTTTTTATTTGTTTATAAAAAAACGTAATAATAGATAAATAAATATTTTCTTTATCGTTATAAATCGGAAAATGTTTTTTATTATTACTAGCAGTTATTCCATCAGAGTGGGTGGCGGTATGTCCTCGATCTGTTATCCCTCTCCTCTAACTTATATACTAAAATAAAATCGTTGAATAATAATAAGTGCATCGTGATATAAGTTATTACAAGGGCTTTTGTAGGAATAGGCTAAATAGAGAAAATAAATACAACTAGAAAACAAACAAATACCATTAGCCATCGTGAAGTTTTTGGTTGAAAAAAATTCAATATTTATTACCTTTTTCAAAATAAATATGGAAGTTACAAAACAAAACAATAATCAAAAGAGAATGCATAAAGGGTTTCTTTTTTATAGAACAAATTCGGGAGAGGACACAAACCTTTCATATGAGATACAACTGTGAATTACTACCGAACAACGAAACTAACTAAGCGAGTGCTTAAAGTTGTCATCAATCAAAACCTAAACCACATGTTGCTCTTGAGCAAAGTAGGAAGTTATATTGGAACGAAGTGGTGAATTATGGAAAATTAACCGCGCTCAAACATGAGTTGAGTTATAATAATCTAAAGTAATAAAAAACTAATCTAAAAAAAATATATGGACATCTTTTTTACAACTTGTACATCGTTAGTTGGGGGTTTCCAACATTTGAACCCGAAAATAAAAAAGAGCTTCAATGTTTAGGGTTACCTTGATTTGAACCTAGTACACCATTTGAGTAGAAGAGCTTCAATGTTTGCATCCATTCTAGTCCCAACCCCTCCCCACACCAACATGTCTCCAATGTCTCCTACTTTTGAACCACTCACTTCATACTTTGTCTTGAACCCAATCCTTGTGTAGAATCTAACCAGCTGCCAAACATCAGTCCAATCTTCAAATTTTAAGTTTTATTTCATTTGAAAAAAAAAAAACATACCGTTACACCTTGAACATATTTATCTTTTATTAAAAAAAAAAAACAAAAAAACAAGGGATTTGTAGACTCGATCTAGTAATATTTTGATGATCAAATCGTACTCAATATCAGTTGAGTTCAGCTCTTGTTGACATATCTTCATTATCTTTAGATGCTTCTATAAATAATAATCGATCTATCATACGTTAAATTCTCACGGTGGATTTTAACCTATTTTAAATTTTACACTTTTTTAGTGAGAAAACAAATTAACAACCAATAAAAGTGCATAACTCAATTGCTTTGCAATGTAATTTATCAAATTATGGATTTAAAATTTCATTGAAAAAAGTTGAATTAAAAAAATTAATTTAAAAAATATTTGTAAACAAATTCAAAATATAAATTAGTTTTAAATTTTACTGAAACTTTTATAGATTAAAAATAAACATATAAAATCAAAGCAAATATAATTTAACTGTAGTTATTAATATATTAACATTCACCTATCCTGATAGGTAAATTTAAAAGTAATGGACAATATTATCAATATCAACTATGATAAGTACCTTAAAGAAATTAAAATATTATGGTTGAATCTTTAATTACACTTTGTTGGAATTAATTTCAGACAAATTTATTTAATGCTCAAATAAATATAAAGAAAATGATATTATGTATAAATAATCCAATAATATTTCACCTTTTTTCATCTTCCACTGAAAATCCTATCCAAAAAAAACGAGAGAGGGAGAAGAAAACAGACCTTGGAATGGTAAAGATCGGAATCATTGATGGCCAACAACTCCGCCGTGTCGCAACCGCAATCATATCCATACCGAATCGCAACAGCGCCGATGAACAATCCGATTCCGAAGATGGATTTCTCCATTCCCAGGCTCTCTCTGTTCAATCGAATCGAATCAAGATGAAGAATCTTCCCTCCCAGCCACACTCTTACCAATCCCTCCGCCTTCCCGATCTCCCGCTGCGATTCCAAGCTCTTCGCCGTTATTCTGTAAAACGGCCCCAGTGTTTGCAGCCGGAGCCTTAGATTCTGGGCCTCGCCGGCCGCTAGAATCTCCGCCATCGTCGGAATGTCTTCGCCGCTTCGAGCGATTACGGATTTCGGTGGACGGTTGGGGGATTTTGATGGTAATTGAGAATTGGAGGCGTGGATTTTGGTTAGGGTTTGGTGAATTGGGGAGAAGTTTTGGGGGAATCGGGGAATTGTGATTGTGAAGTCCATTGATGGCGGGAGTATTTGTGTTTCTGCGTTATCTCTTTGAAGATTGATAGCTTTTTCTAGAAGAAAATTAGAACGGCTCGAGTATATGCGTTATATTGAAGCAATTTTTTTCCCCTTGATTTAAAGTTTGGATTTTGCTCTAAATTAACATTTTAGTTTGTTTCATCTTGTAAAAATAAATAAATATATATATATATAATTGTTATATAAATTTGAAATTAATATTTATTTGAAATTAATATTTATTTAAAATTATTTAGGTTGTTTGAATTGAGATTATAAGGGTATTTATAATTAATATTTAGAAGTAATGATTGTATTTAAAAATTTGTTTGGAGTAATTTTTAAAAATATTTAAAATGTTGATTTATTTTAAGTTTTTAGAAATGATTACCGTCAAAAATTTTAATTTCACTCGAGTGATGCATTAAGTGGATGCTAATGCATCACTGTTAATAATTGAGTTGCCTTCGTTTTAACATAAATTTTTTTTAAAGGTCAATAGAAGCAAATAAGAGTGGGTTAATATAAACAAAACAATTACACGTTATAGTTTTATTTCTAAATTTATTGTTTAGAAAAAACTACCTTTAATATACATATTCATTGTGAATTTTATTGATTTAATGTGGTTCACGGATCAAGAATCAAAATCAATTATCTCGATCGAGGAGCATAACTCTACCAATATTTTGAGATTTTTGAAATTAGAGATTCGAATGTTCTTTGTTGAATGTTGTTGAATAAAAAAAAAAAATCAATTAATTTTTATATACAAAAACAAATAATAATAATAATAATAATAGTATAACTACTACAAATAATAGTTTTATGTATATTATATTTAACAAATTTTGATTAAAAAGTATATTTTATGTTGATGCCAACAAATAGTCAACTGTAATCAACGCTACCATTTGTTTATCGGGGATGAATTTACATGCAAAGCAACTAAAATTAAGCACACTGGTGTGGTGTGAGCCACATAACATTCGATGTCTAAGTCAGTAATATATTTTGAGAGAGTTTAGAAAGATAGCTTTTAGAACTTAGAGCAGCTTAATGGGCGTATTTCATCCTGCTTTAGCTTATATTAGTAGCTTGGATTCAAATGGAGGATGACTTGACATTTTATAGATGTCAGACTCGTAACTGTTGCAGCTCACTTAATGACAATTTAATGGTCAAGCGTTTGTAACGTCAGCCTTTTAAGCCGAGAATGAATATCGGCTTAATCCCCGACTGTTACACTTGAGAGGTGTAACAGTCTTGTTTCGGGGGTTATTTAGACTCGGCTAACCTTTGCACGTACTCACCTCTGTGGCCGACTCCTTAAGGGTGTGGGTCTTCTCGTTGTAACTCCAGGACGTTACCCCTAAGGGATGCAACGACCTATGATGTTACTTGGATTCGGTCAGCTCTTAGAGGAGTCCTGACCTCCATGGCTCCCCCCTCCCCTTTAGGGCGATGTTCGCCTTCGACTGTCCCTTCACGGATCGGTTTTGGACTCGGTCAATAATGACCTTCATGACTTGCCCCCCTCCCCCTAATAGATGTTCACCTTCGATGTAACTCCTTGTTGTAATTAGTGAATCCGGTTGTCACTTGGACTCGGTCGGCTCTTAGGGGAGCCCTAACCTCCACAGCTTTCCCCCACCTTAGGGGGGTGTTCGCCTTCGACCGTCCCCTAAGGAATCGACGTTCGACTCGGTCAATAATTACCTCTATGGCTTGCCTCCCTTAAGGGAAGTGTTCACCTTCGGTGTTGTAACGACCCAAAATTTCCCTTAATTAGAAATAAATTATATTTTAGGGGGTGTTTGCCTTATTTGGATGACTCCGGGGGATCCTTATCTATTTTGGTCGACCCCCAAAAGAGGTCGAGGTAGTTTGGCTGACTCCAGAAAAGTCTTCACCTTGTCTAAGTATTACTAAATATTTTAGCCATTAACATTCTCAATGGAAAAATCCAAAGTTAAAAATTTACCAAACAAAATTATAGCTAATATTAATATATATCTTTAATCTTCCTCCAACAATACGTGGGATCCAAATTCGTCATTAAAATATAGATCTTCTCTTAACTGAAACTGACGGAACAAATTGAGCCCAAGAAATAAATATATTAACTATCACATCTGAATATTCCTAAATAATTAGAAATATCAACTTTTATTTAATAAAGTATTATATATATATATATAATAGGTTGGACTAAAAAACATAGGTTGCACATGTTCCATTTTAAACACGAAATTTAAATGTCTAATTATTTTTTATACTTACAAAAATTAAAACAATTCTTTAGGATAGATTTGTATACGGTTTTCTTCAAAAAACTATACTACATCAAAAATTTTATTTATTAATTTTAGAAGTCAGTATTTTGTCATGTTTTTTTATTTATTTAATTAAAAATAGAAAGATTCATGAACTAAGTGATTTCATTATTTAATATTAAATATACATAAATCGATTAAAAATATAAATAATTTTTTATAATTGTTAAATTTGAACATTTATATTAAATTAAATTAAAAGTACACCCAATTACTTGGTCGGATTCAAATCTCTTACCCCAATAATTGTAATCAATTAAAATAAACTAATATACATATTTAAACCTACTCATTTTCATGGTCGTGTGGATACGTTCCACGACGACTCGAGCATCGTTAAACGACGTCGTTCTTTTCATCTTCTCCGGACGGCTCGCCGTTTTGCGCGCTCCGGTTCTGCATTCTTCTTGATTTGTTCATTAATTTCTGAGAAGAAGAAGAATCAAAATCAAAGCTTCAAAACGAGGGGTTGTCGGCAAAAGGGGTTGTGATTTTTCCCATAGGTCATAAACTCTTATGGCGGTCAAGAACAGGAGAGGCTCTTCGCCTTTCAACCAATTATGGCGTCCCATTTCCCCTTGACTTCCTCAATCGATTTCTGTTTACATTTTCTATTTAATTTTGATTCTATTGTGTTTTCCTTTTGATATGTTTGTGAGACATGGTTGCGATCGGGGGAATTTCGTTGCCGGGATGTGTGCCGCCGCTGCTCCGCCATCAATCCTATTCGACGCCGCCGGCGATTGGATTCGTGAGGTTTTCCGATGGGATGAGCTTCAGATCGACGGTGTTTTTGCGTTATAGGGTTGAGAAGAAGGGTTCGAGGGCGGTGATTGTTAATGCGAAGGTTAATGGTTTGGATAAGAGTGAATGTGAATGTGAGACGGAGTTAGATTCTACCTTGGGCAATGGACATGCTGGAAACTCTGGTATTGCTTCAATTTTGATAAATCTTGATTTAGAGACTTAATTTTGTTTGAATCGGAATATTTGTTTTGTTTTGTTCTTTTTAAATTTATGGTGTTTTGGTGTCTTTCTTGATCTCGATTCCTCAGAGATCATAAACAAGATAATTGGAATAACAAGAACCTTATGTTTGTATATGTATGTGTTGCTTTTAGTATATTCTTATTGACTTCTTCAATATTTCATAAACATGTCTTGAATTTTTCTTGAATGTCTGGGAACAAGCGCAGCTTTATTATTCTGAAGAGACATACCATATGATTTTACATTAGATGTTAAAGAAATTCAAAAAAAAAAAAATTTTTAAGGTGGGTGGTCACCGTGGATTGAACTCATCACCTTTTAGTTACTTAAGACGCTTATTGACCACTAGGCAGCTCCATGATGGTTTGTACTCTTCGATGTATCAAATGCTGATTTAGTTGCACGACATTTGAATTGTTTATTTGTTGACATAGGCTTATATAAAGTGGTGGTGTCTAATGTTGTTCTTCATGTGCGAGTTTCTCTTCTTTGTTTAAACTTTAAACTCTTAAGATTACTAACTATGATGTTTTTCAATCAGAAAAAAATCACGGAGTGTTGTCCACAGTAGGAAAGTCTACCAATATCAAGTGGCATGAATGCTCAATTGGAAATGTTGAAAGACAGAGCCTTCTCAAACAGAAAGGATGTGTCATATGGATCACAGGTCTCAGTGGCTCAGGTTTGTCATTTAACTTTTTCCGTCAGCTTTTACTCCTTGTTATTGTCTAATAATCATGGTTTAGAGAACCTATAATTTTTTGAAAAATTGTGTTTGATGTGCTATTCTCATTAATACTTGCAGATATAATCATTAATACTCTATTATAAGAAAATATGTAATAATGCGTTAAGACTCCGATTGCCCTAACCAACACGAGACAAGGAACACCGAGAATGATAACAAACAAGAACAATATATTAAGATAATAGACATTACAACCTCGTAGCCGTTCGAGAGGGCTATGACTCTCCCAAAGTCTCCTTCAAAGAATATATCAAAACATACATTTTCATACCTTTCAAGAGCTCTACACTCCTATTTAAGCAAGAATACTAATGGCTAATTACTACCTTGCCCTTAAGCATAAAATATTAGTATCCCAAAATCTATCTTCTAACTAGGGTCTCGCAAATCCCCATTCTCGAAATACACCTTGTCCTCAAGGTGTGGGTTCTACAACACATACCATTTCCTCACAATCTAGTTAATGAAACTTTCCCTTTTTTTTTTCTTTTTTTTTTTTATAGAAAAAAATAGTAAAAATAATAATAAATAATAAAATAACATTTTTTTTAAAAATCATTCAAACCCCCCAAAATCCTACATATTCTTTGATAAATGTCTTGTCCCATCAAAAATCATAACACCAAAATGTCAATTCTCCAATCAAAATCTCTTTTCTCCTCTTTTAAATAGTCTTATTTTCTGTCCTTTTTACTCAACTTTTAGGTAAAACCCTTTCTTTTCTTTTCTTTTCTTTTTTTACTTCTTCTTCCACATTTCTTCCTTACTTTCTTCCAAAACACCAACCCCATTTTTTTCTTTTCTTCTTTCTTCTCAAGATTTTTTTCTCTTTCACAAACATGGATCTTCTTCCATCATTTCTTTCTTTTGTTTGAAGAGCTCCAAAGTCTTGCTCGGATATCGACTCTCCCTCTTCGAGTATATGACCGTCGGTGTGTGCTCTTTGCTTTTTCTCTCCTTGGCTTCTTCTTCTTCTTCATCTTCATGAATTTTTCATCCATCGAAATGTGATCGAACTGTTGGCAAACTCTTTTTCTCCTTTTCAAAAACACTTTATTGGGGATGAACATTTCTTCCAAGTCGTTGGTGCATGAAACTTTATAGAAATACCTCCATCCATAACTACTTCATTTTTTACTTTAGCCTGTTTCCCACCTTTACTTCTTTGTTTTGTTCCATCTTCTCATTTTTTTTGAAAAACTTCAAACTTACTCGTATTTCCTTCAAATTTTCTCGTATGGCCTTTAAGATTTGACCCATTTCATCCCCTGTTTCTCATTGTTTTGCCGTAGTTGCTTGTAGCTCCAACAAGTCTTCATTGTACCCCATGGTTTGAACTGATTCTTCAGGAGAACATGCTCGGATACCACTTGTTAAGACTCCGATTGCCTTAACCAACAGGAGACAAAGAACACCAAGAATGATAACAAACAAGAACAATATATTAAGATAATAGACGTTACAACTCCGTAGCCGTTGAGAGAGCTATGACTCTCCCAAAGTCTCCTTCAAAGACTATACCAAAATATACATTTTCATGCCCTTTCAAGGGCTCTACACTCCTAATTAAGCCAAAATATTAATGGCTAATTACTACCTTGCCCTTAAGCATAAAATATTAATATCCCAAAATCTATCTTCTAACTAGGGGTCTCACATAATGCTCATTAATACAGTGACTATGTTTGCTAATCTTTTTGAAAGTAACTATATTTATAATTATTATTTGGTTAAAATACCATTTTGGTCCATAGATTATCAAAAGTCCAATTTTAGTCCCTACTCACTAGACTTCAAGTTTGTTCCGTCCCTCAATTTTCAAAAGTTCAATTTTAGTCACTAGACTTTAATAAATTGGTCCTTATGATAAATTTAAAATTAATATTAAATAAAATTGGTTCAATAATGTTAATAATTTTAATACAAGTAAAGAAAATATGTGAACATTTTTCTAAATTTATATGAAAATATGATATTTTTACAAGAAAAGGTAACAAAAAGATTATAATAAGAACCAAATTTAACCTTTTTTTTTTTTGAAGTTTATGGACTAAAATTGAACTTTTGGAATTTAGGGATCAAAATTGAACAAATTTGAAAGTTCAGGGACCAAAATAGAACAAACTTGAAAGTCTAGGGACTAAAATTGAACTTTTGAAAGCTTAGGGACCAAAATGAATCAAAGGTGAAAGTCTATGGACCAAAAATGATATTTTAACCTTATTTTTTTAGATTTTACTAGTTTTGTTAGTTTCCCTTGTTTATTTTTTTAAGTTGTAAATTTGTTCAACCCAAACGATCATTTTTAGATAAAAAAACCAAACCCAACCTTCAAATGTTTCAGGTCATGTTTGAACTTTGAAAAGATTTTGTGAAAAATGCCAGTGAAAATGTTGGCTCGAAATATTCAAGAAGAGTTTTGGACCTTTTCAAACCTGACCCAATTTTCACTAACTTTCAGGGAAGAGCTCTGTAGCCTGTGCCTTGAGTCAAAGCTTATACAAAATGGGAAAGTTGGCTTATATTCTTGATGGGGACAATGTCAGGCATGGCTTGAATCGTGACCTTGGTTTTAAAGCTGAAGATCGCGCTGAGAACATAAGGAGGGTTGGTAAGTCCTGCTTGGGAAGTTTGGCTCATTTACAACACTTTGGATTGGGCTGTTCATGATGGCTAATTATACCTCTTCCATATATTAGGCGAGGTTGCCAAATTGTTTGCAGACGCTGGAGTTATCTGCATTGCTAGTTTGATATCTCCGTATCGAAGGGATCGAGACGCCTGTCGTGCTATTTTGCCTGATGGGTATTTTATTGAGGTATTTAGTTATTTATGCATACCATAGCTTTTGAACAGGCTTTATTTTACCTTGCATCTGGAATATATATATATATATATATGTGTGATAAAAATGTGCTAAAAATACATAGGTGTTCATGGATGTTCCTCTTGAAGTTTGTGAAGCTAGAGATACAAAAGGACTGTATAAGCTGGCCCGCGCAGGGAAGATTAAAGGTTACTGCAACTTGTTATCATCTTACTTAGAGTTAATTGATGATCTTGTTAAAACTTAAGTCACTTATTTAATTTGGACTATTTGGTTAATCTTACTTTGGGCCCCTAGTTGTCATAGTTTATTCATTGACTAAACAAAATCTCACATGTTTACAGGCTTTACCGGCATTGATGATCCATATGAAGTACCGTTGAGTTGTGAGGTATTTCCGAATTCTGCAGGAAAATGAAACATCTCTTTTGAACAACTTGCAAAAGATTAATGCTCTATTTACTTGGTGGATGTTTTTGGGTTAAATTATACGTTTAGGACCTGACCTTTCAGGTTTATGTCTAATAGGTTCATATACTAAGTTATCATTAAATTGCTGAACCAAGTTCAATTCTGCATCTAATAATTCTCTAGGAATTATTGCATATAAAATTGAGAGAATTAATAGGATTTTTAGAGAAAAAGAGGTTGGATGAAGAGTAATTTTAATGTCTCCTTATGAACATCGGTTCCCAGACCTCTCTGTAATTATGACCTCGGTCTTGTTCTTTCGGATTGATGTTTCTTTTTGTAGTTATTTTTGGGACTCCTGCTCTGGTATTCTGTGAAAGTTTTGTTTCTTACAAATCTAAAAGTTCCTTGGTCGAGGGTGCCCCTGGATATATGGAAGTCCCAGTCATAACACTTGTAATTTAACCTTAGAGAAGTAATGAATATAACTGGTTGTGTTCTGAATGGTACATTGTTTTTTCAACATTTTGATTTTCAGATAGTACTCAAACACAATGGAGGTTCTCCATGTGATATGGCAGAGAAAGTGATGAATCACCTTGAGCAGAAAGGCTTCCTGCAGGCTTAACAACTGAAGTTTTGGTTCAAAGTTTTATGATTTTATTTTAGAGAGCAAATCCACATAACCAAAGTTTTGGCTTTGCTTTTTGTTTACGTTTAATTTGCTTCATTTTTTCTGAATACAGATAGGAATGAAGGTTTGGCATACAATGTTGGCAGAAAAATATTGTATGTGTCACGTGGGATAAAGATCGATTCATTTTGCTATATATATATATATATATATATATTGTCTTTTGATTTGTTTATTGTTGGATTTGGTCTGTGTAACGTTGAGTCGTTTGAAGCTGGGTTGAATCTGTTCATATAATATTTTGTGGACATCAGAAGTCTCGGGTAGGCGAACTTACGTTTATCTCAACTATTCTCTAGAAAATTTCTATTTAAATGTTTGTTCATGACCTTCAAAATTATTATTTTTGAAATTCAACAATATTTGAGAAGTATGAGTTCGAGTGTACAACTTTTTAGTTTTATACGACATATTAAAGCTATGTTGTTGACTCATTATTATTATTTATTTATTTATTTAATAACGTTCCTTCTGTCAAAAGATAATTTAATTAATCATAAGTTTAGTGGTGTACTAAAGAAAACTTGTGTGGTTGCTTCTATTAGCATTTCTTGATCTTTCAAAGTGTTCGTTGCTTCTATTAGCATTTCTTGATCTTCATCTCTCTATTCTTTTTGGTTGTTATTTGAGTTGTGGACTGAAATCAAACGATTTTAATATCACTTGTGTTTGCTCCCAATTCTCTGTCGAGTGTCTGGCTGTCCTATTATTATTATCAATGAATGTTTATTTCAGAATAAAAAAAAGAGTTAATGATATATTGTTAATCTGGATTATAAGATCCTTCTATTTCATTACATTTGATGATCCAATTCCAGGCTATCAATTTGAATAAAACGTTACGAGGATAATTAAATGCAATACATATAAGATATTAAATAACAAAATAGATAAAATTGTTGTCAGCCAAATAATAATAATAATAAAGTTCGTGTCGTGTTTTTGAAAATCAATACTTGCCTCTTAATTATTTGAGAACAGTGATGCCTTTTATGTAGAATTTGTGATCTCTTTCCTATTTGCACTCAAAATAATAATAATAATAATAATAAAATAATATTAACGTTTTTTGTAAAGAGTGTGTTTGGTGGGATAAGAATGGTTGGAAAAGGAAAGAGATCACTTTCCATTATTTGACCTATCAACTTTCATCACATCAATAACTAATTTATTTTTACTTTTCTTTACTGGATCATTTATTTTCCTTTCTACTCTGCCAAACAGACTCAAAATTTACTATGGTTTGGTCATTTTTTTATTCTTATAAATTAAATATACGATTAATATTCCAATCTATGATTTTTTTACTTTAATATTTACATTAATTTGAAAAATAAAATTGTTATGATTTTTGAAGTTTAATTAAAGTTATCAAATGTCTGCTTAAGAAAAGATGAAAAACAAGCTTGATTAAAAAAAATAATTGATCAAATGAGTCATAAACCATCAAATTATTTATCACATATAGCTAGTTCATTATGTTAGCTAATAAATTAAATTTACGATTAATATAAGTATAGAGTAAGTTTATAAACTAATAAACTAATAGATCTAGAGTATGAGAATTTCAACCCCCAGCTTAGTAAAAGTACAAATTATTTACCACATTACTAATTCACCGTGACCATTAAACTTTTTATCTGTGCAATTCATGAAACAAAATTCAATGTTAACATTTCTATTAATAAGTTTTATAAAATTGAGATTTCCAAATTTTAATTTCTAATTAAAATATTAAGATCGTGCCAGATTTTATGCTGGGTATGCTTTTAATTACCATTTATTTAAAATTTATCACACCAAAATTTAATAATTACCATAAATTATTAAATCTTCTGAATTTATTACAAATCTAAAATACAAATCACAGTGTAAATGGACAAAAGTAAAGTTTATAAATGGGAAAAAATTAAATTCAGATGAACTAAAAATGGTAACCTTAATATAATTTAGAAAAGTATGAGCACAATAAATACAAATATATTCTAAAAAATAAACAATTTTCCATAAATATTAAAAATAAATAAATAATTAATTTTGACACGAGGTTCTGTTATATATAAGAAGGGAAAATTTTCATTACAGTAACCAAAAGAAAAACATTGCTTCTCAAAGGCAACTCTGTTCTTCAAGAATTATTTAGTTTTTTTTTTTTTTTTTTCTTTCACTTTGATTTCTCAAAGAAATGAATATTTTCAGAGCCTTTAGCTTCTTTTTTCTTCCCTTCCTTTTGATATTTTCAGGTTTTTTTAATCTCTCAATCTCTCTTTACTGTTGATTAAAAAAATAATACTGACATTTTTTTGTTCATTTGTTACATAAATTTGAGTTTAACAAATTTTATTATTATTATTAAATTTTTTTTTTTTTGAATAATGCAGGGAAGTCTATTACCATCCAAGGATTTTCCTATGATTATTCTGCAACAACTGAGGCAAGTTTTGCTTAAGATTTTCAAAACAGAGTTGAAGTGTAGCTATGATATTCTTAGAACCTAATAAGTACGGACACGAGATACAGACATGACACGAAACAGACACGTA